>PISX010028155.1:0-21958 GCA_004024625.1 Mellivora capensis
TCCATATACACTATGGAGTATTATGCCTCCATCAGAAAGGATGAATACCAGACTTTTGTAGCAACATGGCCGGGACTGGAAGAGATTATGCTGAGTGAAATAAGTCAAGCAGAGAGAGTCAATTATCATATGGTTTCACTTATTTGTGGAGCATAACAAATAACACGGAGGACATGGGGAGAAGGAGAGGAGAAGGGAGTTGAGGGAAATTGGGTGGGGGGAGGTGAACCATGAGAGACTATGGACTCTGAAAAGCAATCTGAGGGGTTTTGAAGGGGCGGGGTGGTGGGAGGTTAGGGGAACCCGATGGTGGGGGTTTGGGAGGGCACATATTGCATGGAGCACTGGGTGTGGTGCAAAAACAATGAATACTGTTACGCTGAAAAGAAATAAAAATAAATTAATTAATTTTTAAAAAGTCAGAGCTAAGAGGAAATGGACTGACCTCACATTCTCTAAAAATTGTCTTCTGTGTTAAGATTTCTATTAACACATGATCATCCAGGGCTTGCACTCCCAAACTTACTGTAATATGATAATGTTGTTTTCCACTCATTTTGGGACGAAGCTCAAAGTAGTGTAAAGTACGGATGCTTTATTAGGCTGGGGAAATGATCTGGAGGTGATTCAACTAATTTAATAATAATCTTTTTTTTTTCTCTCTTAAAGGGCAGTCATTTTCTTTACCTGGAATCTTTAGATAAGATCTGCTCTGATATTGGGAATCAAACTATGAAGACAGGAAATCAAAGTTCTGAAACAGTTTTTATACTCTCTGGTCTTTTCCAGTTTGGTCAAAAGAATGCTTTCCTCTTTGTTGTCATTGTAATTCTCTTTGTAGTGGCTCTGATGGGGAATATCATGTTGATTCTTCTCATTCACCTAGACACCAGACTCCACACTCCAATGTACTTTTTACTCAGTAAGCTCTCCTTCATGGATATAATGAACATCTCCATCACAGTGCCCAAGATGACGACTAACTTTCTGTCTAATAGTAAGACCGTTACATTTTTAGGCTATAAGATTCAAACGTTTGTATCCTTGGCCCTTGGTGGAAGCGATGCCCTTCTCCTTGGTTTCATGTCCTACAATCAATATGTAGCCATCTGTCACCCTTTACACTATCCCATACTCATAAGCAAAAAGATCTGTTGGTTCATGGTCACATGGTCACAGACCAGTGATTTTATCAATGCATTAATACAAACATTGTATGCATTTCATCTTACATTTTGTAGGTCACGGCTCATCAACCACTTCTGTGAAATTCCACCTCTTTTGCCATTGGTGTGTCAGGAAACGTCCCAGTATGAGCATACAGTCCTCCTGAGTGGGCTTATTATTCTGCTGCTACCATTCATGGCCATTCTATCTTCCTATGCCTGTGTCCTTACTGTGATGTTCCAGATGAGCTCAGGTAAAGGACAGATAAAAGCTATCTCCACTGCTCCTCTCACTTGATAGTGGCAAGCCTATTCTATGTGACTGCTCTCTCCACCTATACAAGGCCACACTCCTTGCATTCCCAAGGACAGGATAAGGCAGTGGCAGTGTTTTACACCATCATCACACCTCTTGTGAACCCACTTATCTACAGCCGGAGGAATAAGGAGGTTATTGGGGCCATAAGAAGACGGTTGGTATAATGGCTATTTGCACACAAAAGTCACCTTAGGAACCCCTATTGATTGCTATTGAGCAGCATTCCTCTTTGACTGGAATACTGTTTTGGAATATGGAAACTCTATGAAATATTTGTGAAATAAATAAATGGATGACTATCTTGATCCTGCTGGTTTCAGAATAGCATGTGTGTGTTTGTGTGATTATATATATATTTATTTTATTTTATTTATATTATTTATTTATATTTATAATAATAATATAATAATAATTTATATTATTATATATAATATAATAATAATAATTTATATTATTATATTATTTATTTATATTATATATATTATATATATATATTTATTGATCTTTTTAATGTTATGTGTTTGAATAGACCATATAGACCATTCATTTAATTTCATATATTAAAGAAAACTTAGATATATATATCTAAGATAGATATATAAGATATATAGATAGATATATCTATATCTATCTATCTATATATATATAGTCTGGATGGATTCCCTATCGTATTATTGTCACTGTTATTTAGCTTCTAAGTTTTCTTTAATATATGAAATTAAATGAATTCCTATGGTCTATATGGTCTATTCAAACACATAACATTAAAAAGATCAATGCAAATATATGCTCCAATGTAGAGCAGAGTATGTAATTCACTCACACATGCATCTATTCAACAACAGATTTGATGTTTTAACTATGTGTGACAGTGCTACATGCATTGGTGATATGGGATTAAAGAATGCTAAGGACTGACAGAAATCTCTGAACACCTAACATTCACATTTCAATATGGGGAGACATAAAATTAATAAAATAAATATTAAAAACTACAATACTTAAAACAGGAGTAATTAATGTGAAAATATTTGGAGTTTAGGATAGGGAAAGCCAGATAGTTTTGTAATTTTATAGAAAACATTCCATGAAGGGGAAATTATGAGAATGATAATTGGTCAAAAATTTAACTGAGATGAGTAAATAATTCAAATGGATATGTCATAAACAGTGCTCTGGACATAGGAAGAAGTAAATGAAAATTTCTTGAAAACAGAATATAATTAACAAGTCGAAGAAACTCAAGGAGTAATTGGTGCATTGTCAGTAGTGAGGTAGATTAATGGAGCCAGAATTTAAACATAAGTTTCTCCATTGTGGGAAGGCTGGTTTTTAATCCAAGAAAACCAGTAACCATTTCTATGTTTACAGAGAGGATTGAAATGGGAAATTAGAAAATCATTATAGTAGTTTAGCTTTTACAAATTACTGCCCTGGAAAAAATTAGTAATGGTAGGGAACCATGAAGTGACCAGTGTCTAGAGATTTGGAGAGAGCACACTCCTATAGCTTGTGTTTTGATAGGGTTTAAAATGTGAGGAAATCATAAAAGCAAAGAATTGGGTGAAGATCTTGAGACAAAAACTTGAAGGAAGAAACCATCATTATTACTGTTGAGGAAAACCATAGGAGCATATTTTCTATCATGTAATTCCTTTATGCCCCTTTCATATTAGCACTGAACTCTATTATGGTTATTCTGACTTCCATCACCATTGAGAGGAGGCTCTTATTAATAGAAAAAAAAAGTTCTCTTGTGCATCTGATTTATTTTTCTTAACGTTCATAGATGCAAACTCAATAATACAAATGATGAGACTATTATTTTTATAGCTGTCTAGCTTTGCCTTGTATGAATATATCACTATTGTTTTCCTTGGATGTTTTCATACTTCCAGCTATTAAAGATAAAAATGCTCTAACTCTTCCTATATGAAACTTTTTTTTAATATGCACTGAAGTCTCAGTATATAACTAGGAATACAATTGTTTGGTGATACATAAAGTATATGCTTATTTTAATAAGACAATCAAACTGTGGTGTTAATATCAAATATTTCTTTTTTTTAAATTTTTTATTTAATTTCTTTCAGTGTAACAGAATTCATTGTTTATGCACCACACGCAGTGCTCCATGCAATACGAGCCCTCCATAATACCCACCACCAGGGTCCCCCAACTTCCCAACCCCCACTCCTTCAAAACCCTCATATTGTTTTTCAGAGTCCATAGTCATGGACTCCATAGTCCATAGTCATGATTCATCCCCCCTCCAATTTCCCTCAACTCCTCTCCATCTCCCCATGTATTAAATATTTCAATCAGGAATGTGTAAAAACATCCTAGTATTTATTTGTTGGTGTACTTAATGCAATGGATTGGTACTAAATTTGAAATATATTTGTAATGGGCACTTTGTGTTGTATGAAAGTGTCGAGTCATTACATTGTACACACGAAACTAATATGACACTGTATGCTAACTGAATTTTTTAAGGAAGATTTATAGATTTATTTATTTATTTATTTATTTATTTATTTATTTGCAAGAGAGAGAGAGCAGGAGTTGGGGAGGAGGGGTGAGGAAGAGGGTGAAGCAGACACCCACCTCAGCAGGGAGCTTGACACCGGGCTCCATTCCAGGACCCTGAGATCATGACCTGAGCTGAAGGCAAATGTTTAACTGACTGAGCCACCCAGGTGCCCCACTTAACTGGGATTTAAATGCAAACTTAAGAAAATATACAAAATGAAAAATACGAAAAAATGTATTTTTTCCATATATGAGACAGATTCATTGACATCTATGTGTCCATTTTCAATGGCTTTCATAACAATTTTATTTGTCTTAGGGGCATTCATTCTTAATTCAAAATAAATTTCATTATTTCATCCATGGGTATCTTTCTTATTATCTTTATTATAATATATCTATTAGTATATAGTGCAACTGTAAGCCTACCAACAATTCAAGAATTAAAACAGTAAAATTGTTAGAGGTCCTCAGAGTTTCTATCCTATCTTCACGCCTCCTCCATTGTTCTGAATTCCTAGACTATCATTGTCTTGCTCTATTATAGTACTTGCCAAAATATATTCATGGAAAAATATAAAATGTTATAGAAAACTATAGAACCACCAGTGTTTTGAATAGTATATAAAGGTTCCATGCTGTACATTGTTTTAAAACTTTTATTCACTTGATATTATTGCACTATATTATTACAGTTGAATGTACATTTGGAACATCATAGATTTTACTGTTTGATAAAATTCCCTTTTTTAACTTTATCAAATACCTGTTTATACTTTGTCTGGTGGATGATAGACAATTTCCAGTTCTAGGCTATTACTTATATTGAATTTATCAATATTAATATATATGTCCCCTGTTTCCCATGGTCAACACCTTTTACTGGGTTTGCATATATGACTGGATTTGCTGGCTCAGAGGATATGAAAATGGTCATGGTCTTGGAATTATGTCAAGTGGTTTATAAAATTGTAGAAACAATTTACATTCATAAGAGAAACATAAGTCATTTTGATAATCAACATCTCAAAAATTCAGATGGATTGGTTAGGACATCTTAATTCTTAACAGTTGAAAGAATCTAAATACCATTTAATTTAAAATTTTTATTTTGTATGAAATTGTATACATGTGAACTATGTGTGGATTATATAAAACGATCATTGACATTGCTTGCATGTCTAAATTACACTCAATACAAAGCAAAAAAAATCCATCCAATTGTGTAGGGGAAGACAAATATATTCTTCTAAATTGTCAGCTGAGGTCCCTGTAACAAAAACCATATGGACAAAAGAAAAAAAATGTACAAGTATTTGATGAGCATTTTAGAGAGCACAGGAGCTTTCATAAGAAATTGAAGAACAATAACATGCAGTTAGACCTCAATGATTTTATATTAGGGACAGTGAAGTGGGAAGAGTCGTGGGAAATGTGATAGGACAAAAATGGGTATGACTCCATTTAGAAAACTGGGGGAAACCTAGCCAGTTTAGATTCCTCTCAATGTCCTACAGTCTTGTCATTAAGGTTGTTCCTCTCTGCTGGGTGTGGAGAGGGCAACTATAACACGAAGGACTAATGACTTCCTTGGGGGGTAGGCAGAATGTTTTAATTTGTACCTGAAATCTCTACATTCTTTCAGCTTGAACTGTTCAATAGGGCAAGGTGTTATATTTTAGGGAGTGTGTCATTAACTTGCTCCTAAGGTGAGAACATCAAAATAAGTATTAAATCTTATGGTATTTTAATATTTTCTATGCTGATTGTTCATAAATATGTAGAAAACATTGCTCCTCCATATATATTATTTTATATCTAATTGCCACTTTCCACTTTCAGCGACTTATTATTTACAATAATATCATACGGTAATCTATTTTTAATTTGTTAAAAATATCTTTATTTCAGTGTACTTCCAATGGTTTGAGACATATTTAGAAATGAGACATACTTAGATAAACATATTTAGAAATGAGGCATATTTAGAGATATATTTAGAAATGAGACATATGAGAAATGAGACATTTTTAGAAAAACGTTGCTAAGGTCAATATCAAAATACTATGATCTCTTCTATATCTTGATGGTTTCACATCTCACATACAGGTCTTTATCCAATTTGAGTTCATTTTAATGGATGGTCTAAGAAACTGGTTCAATTTCATTCTTTTGCATGTTGCTGTCCAGGATGCACAACACCGCTAGTTAAAGAGACTCATTTCTACATTGTCTATTCATGCCTCCATTGTTATAAATTAATTGGTTAACATGTGGCCATCGATATACTGATTCTTTTCTTTGTAGTGTTTTGACCGGGGTTTTAATTTCACAGTAATGTTACTTTTGTAGAATGAATCTGGAATCTTTCCTTTTATTTATTTGTTTGTTTATTTGTTTGTTTGTTTGTTTGTTTGTTTGTTTTTATGATAGTTTGAGAAGAATGAGTATTAATTCTTCTTTAATTATTTAGTAGAACTCACCTGTGAATTCCTCTGGTCCTAGCCTTTTGTGTTCTGGGAGTTCTTTGATTACTAATTCAATCTTATTACTAATAAATAGTTAAAGATTTTTTCTTCCTGATTCAGTTTTGGAAGGCTATATGTTTCTAGGAATTTATCTATTTCTTCTGTACTGTGCAATTGGTTGGATTATAATTTTTGTAATGTTCTGATAATCTCTTGCATTTTATGGTGTCACTTTTTAGTTTTTCTCTTCCATTTCTGATTTAATTATTCAAGTTCTCTTCTGATGAGTTTGGCTAAAGGTTTATCAATTTTATCTTTTAAGAAAAAACAGCCCCTGATTTTATTCTTTTTTTTCATTTTTTTCAAGTTTCTAATTTTTTTTTCTGATCTAATATTTTTTATTTCCTTCCTTCTATGGGTTTGACTTTTGTTGGTTCTTCTTTTTCCAGCTCCTTGAGGTGTAACTTTAGGTTGTCTATGAGATTTCTCTTGCTTGTTGAAGTAAGCCTGTATTGCTATAAACTTCCTTCTAAGTACCACTTTTCTTGCACTCCAAAGATTTTGGACCTCTGTATTTTCATTTTCATATCTTCCCATGTCACTTATCATTTCTTTTTGGATTTCATGTTTGACCCTTTCATTGTTTAGCAATGTTATGTAACCTCCATGCATCTGTGACATTTCCAGATGTTGGTTTTTTTTGTGGTTGATTTCTAATTTCATATTGTGGTCAGAAAATATTCATGGTCTGACAGGTGTTTTTGAATTGTTGAGTTTTGTTTTCTGGACTAATATGTAATCTATTCTGAAGAATGGTCTATATGCCTTTGAGAAGAACGTGTATTTTACTGTTTAAGGATGGAATGTTCTGAATATATTTTTAAATCCTCCTGTGCCAATGTGTCAATAAAAGACACTGTTTCTTTGTTTGGATGATCTGTCCGTTGAAGTAAGTAGGATGTAAAACTCCCATGTTATCATTGTATTATTTTCTACTAGTTCCTTTATCTGTACTAGTAATGGTTTTATGTATTTGGGTTCTCCCATATTGGGTGCATAAATTTTTAAAATTGTTATATCATCTTCTTAGATTAGATCCTTTATAATTACATAGGTTTTCTTTGTCTCTTGGAACAGTCTTCGGTTTTTTTTATTAATTTGTTTTTCTTATTTCATTTCTTTTCAGCATAACAGAATTCATAGTTTTATACCACACGCAGTGCTCTATGCATTGCGTGCCCTCCATAATACCCACCACCTGACCCCACCAACCTCCCAACCCCGCCCCTTCAAAGCCCTCAGGTTGTTTTTCAGAGTCCATAGTCTTTCATGGTTCATCTCCCCCCCAATTTCCCTCAACTCCCTTCTCCTCTCCATCTCATTCATGTCCTCTGTGTTATTTGTTATGCTCCGCAAATAAGTGAAACCATATGATAATTGACTCTCTCTGCTTGACTTATTTCACTCAGCATAATCTCTTCCAGTCCCGGCCATGTTGATACAAAAGTTGGGTATTCATCCTTTCTGATGGAGGCATAATACTCCATAGTGTATATGGACCACATCTTCCTAATCCATTCGTCCATGGAAGGGCATCTTGGTTCTTTCCACAGTTTGGCGACCGTGGCCATTGCTGCTATAAACATTGGGGTACAGATGGCCCTTCTTTTCACCACATCTGTATCTTTGGGGTAAATACCCAGTAGCACAATTGCAGGATCATAGGGAATCTATATTTTTAACTTCTTGAGGAACCTCCACACTGTTCTCCAGAGTCGCTGCACCAACTTGCATTCCCACCAACAGTGTAAGAGGGTTCCCCTTTCTCCACGTCCTCTCCAACACACGTGGTTTCCTGTCTTGCTGATTTTGGCCATTCTAACTGGTGTGAGGTGCTATCTCAATGTGGTTTTAATTTGAATCTTCCTGATGGCTAGTGATGATGAACATTTTTTCATGTGTCTGATAGCCATTTGTATGTCTTCATTGGAGAAGTGTCTGTTCATATCTTCTGCCCATTTTTTGAAATGATTATCTGTTTTGTGTGTGTTGAGTTTGAGTTTGAGAAGTTGTGTGAGTTGAGTTTGAGAAGGATATCAACCTTTTGTCTGTACTGTCATTTGCAAATATCTTCTCCCATTCCGTGGGTTGCCTCTTTGTTTTGTTGACTGTTTCCTTTGTTGTGCAGAAGCTTTTGATCTTGATGAAGTTCCAAAAGTTCATTTTTGCTTTTGTTTCCTTTGCCTTTGGTGACATATCTTGAAAGTTGCTGTGGCTGATATCAAAGAGTTTACTGCCTATGTTCTCCTCTAGAATTCTGATGGATTCCTGTCTCATGTTGAGGTCCTTTATCCATTTGGAGTTTATTTTTGTGTATGGTGTAAGAGAATGGTCGAGTTTCATTCTTTTACATATAGCTGTCCAGTTTTCCCAGCACCATTTATTGAAGAGATTGTCTTTTCCTGGAACAGTCTTCGTTTTAAAGACTATTTTCTGGGGACATCTGGGTGGCTCAGATGATTAAATGTCTGCCTTCAGTTCAGGTTATGTTCTCAGGTTCCTGTAATAGAACTTCGCATTGGGCTCCCAGCTCAGTGGGAGTCTGCTTCTTCCACTCCTTCTGCCTGTTCCTTCGCTCGTGCTCTCTCTGTCTCTCTCTTTCTCTCAAATAAATAAATTTTTTAAATCTTTTAAAGATTTATTTTAAATTAAGACTATATTTTGTCTACTATAATTATGGCTAAACTGGGTATCTTTTCATATCCATATGCATATTTTTTCTCTATCCACTCACTTGCAATCTGCATTTGTCATTAGGTCTGAAGTAAGTCTCTTGTAGGCAGCATATAGATAGATCTTTTTTTTTTTTAACCCATTCTAACACCTTATGTCTTTTGACTTATTCCATTCACATTCAAAGTAATTATTGATAGGCATGTCCAATAAGTATTGCCATTTTGTTACTTGTTCTGTGGTTGCTCTGTAGTTTTCTTTGTTCCTTGCTTCCCCAGGTTTTTTTGTTCACAATAAGTTGGTTTGCTTAACTGATATACTTGGTTTCCTTTATCTGTATTTTCTGCTTATCTATTATTTTTATTTGTGATTATAATAATGTTAACATAAAACTTCTGCTTATAGCAGTTTATATTAAGTTGATGGATACTTAAGTTTGAAATAAATCTTTATTCCTCTACCCCCCACATTTTAAATATATGATTTTATAATTTATATTTTATTTTTTGAGCCCCTTCACTGATTTTCACAGGTATACTTATTTTTACTATTTTCATGCATTTTATTTTCTTACTCGAGAATTTTTCCTTTCCACTCAAAGAATCCCCATTAACATATTTTTAGAGGGCTGACTCTAAAAATAAATAAAATGAAATAAAAAGGTCATGCCTTTTTTTTCCCCTAAGAAAAAATCTTTATCTCTACTTCTATTCGGAATGATGGCTTTGTAAATATTCATGGCTGCTGGTGTTTTTTGTCCTTGTTTTTTGGGTCCCCCTCCCTTTCAGCACCTTGACTGTATAATGCAACTTTCTTCTGGATTGCAAAGTTTCTGCTGAAAAATTCAGATAGCCTTATAGTGTTTCCCTTGTATGGAACTGATTTCATTTCTTCTGTGGCTTTTAAAATTCTCTGTTTATCTTTACATTTTGCCATTTTAATTAACATGTATTTTGGTGTAGACCTCCCTAGGCTGACTTTCTTGGGAGATCCTTTTGCCTCCTGCATCTGGATTTCTGTTTCATTCCTCAGATTCAGGACATATTCAACTATTATTTCTTCACATAAATTTTGTGTCCCCTTTACTCTCTTATCCTTCATGAGCCCTATAATGTGAATGTTACTGTGCCTAAAGGTGTTGCTGTGTTCCCTAGTCTACTCTCAGTTTTCACATTTTTTTCTCTCTCGCACCTGCTCATCTTGATTACTTTCCATCTCTCTGCCTGCCAGTATGCTTATTTATCCTTCTGCTTCCTCCAGCCTGCTATTTATTCTGCCCAGTGTAGAATAAAGGAAATTTAGTTTCCTTTATTGTGTTATTCGTCTCTGATTGGTCTTTTTTTCCTTTTGTTAAGGGTCTCCCTGATATCTTCCACTCTTTTCTAAACCCCGTAAGTAACTTTTGATCATTACTTTAAATTCTCTATCAGGATTTTGAATAGACACAGGAAAAGATGCTCAAACACTTATTGGGGAAATACAAATCAAAACTGCAAGGACATATCACCTCACACCAGTCAGAATGGCTAAAATCAATAACACAGGAAATAGCAGGTATTGATTTGGATGCAGAAAGCAGAGAACCCTCTTACACTGTTTGTAGGGATGCAAAATGGTGCAATCACTCTAGAAAACAGTATGGAGATTCCTCAAAAAAAAAAATAGAACTAACCTACCATCCAGCAATAACATGTACTTTCCCAAGTGATACAGAAACATTAATTCAAGGGGACACATGAAACCAAATAGTTCTTGCAGCATTATCAACTATAGTCAAATTATCAGGAGCCAAAATGCCCAGCCACTGAATAATGGATAAAGAAGAAATTTGTGTATGTATACACACACACACACACACACACACACACATGATAGTTGGGGTCCATGATCAAAGGAGTGAGACTGATACAAAGTGAAAGTTAAACAAATCTTTATTTTCACATCAGGCATCAGAAACCAGACTGACTGGTCAGGGCCACCTTGGAAGAGGGTGACCCTGCCCAGATCTTACAAGCTAGTTGGGAATAACCTCAGACCTCAAGATACGTGGCTTCTAGCTGATTGGATGTTTCCACCTTCCCCGGCTTGTTAGGGCGTTTGTTCCCAGAATCAACACCTGGAACCAATACCAGGAACTGCTGGGGCATTTATTCCCGGAATGAATTCCATGGATGTAAACAACAAAATGGCTACCTAGGCAATATGGCGTTGCTTTGACTAAGCAGGCCCTAACAGTTAAACAGGTTTTAACATTAAATTGCCCCTAACATTCCCCCCTTTTCTTTGGGGGTTAGTCAGTTCCTTGACTTTTCAGCCAGTTCTATGTCCTCCTGTTCTAAGGGGTTATATTGAGCTTGTAAGACTAACATTTTTATCGCTCTAATTCTCTTTTGTACAAATGAAATTAGGGTGTTTATAATGCAGGGGCCAAAAAGTAACATTAGTAATATTAAAACCAGGAGGCCTGCAATTGCTGATATGAGGGAAGTCATCCACGGAGACCAGCTGAACAAACTTTCATATCATCCCTGGGAGTTCCTACATTGTTGTTTGCACTCATCTAGCCCCTTTTTAATGGCTTCCAGACTGTCTTTGATGACTCCAGTATGATTTACCCAGAAGCAGCATTCCTCCCCTAGGGCTATGCAGAGCCCCCCCCCCCTTTTTCTGGTTTTGGTGATCTGACCTGCCTTAGAGGGAGAGAAGTGGTTTTGTTAGTAGGGGGAAGGTGAGACTTGAGCCACGCCAGTGGCTCTTTCACCAGGTATCGCCAGGCCATGATGTATGGTATTTGGTCTCAATGGAAATCAAAGACATGACGTGACATGCATGAATCCAGGCCCTGATGCCTTCTACTTTTCCTGCCATGGGGGTGGTCAGGATGACAGTAAATGGTCCCTTCCAGTGAGGCTCTAAGTTCCCCACTTGGTGGTGGCGTATCCAAACCAAGTCTCCGGGTTGTTAAGGATGTGGTTCCACCTCTTTCTCCATCTCAGTGTAGGCAGCTTGGATCCCTGCATGGGCTCTTTTCAAGACAGACTGTAGTGCCTGCAGTGACTGGAGTACAGACTGATTAGTCATTTCCACTAGGGTAACCTCTTGTAGCTGTGGGCATAGTGGAGGTGGTCTCCCAAACATTATTTCAAATGGAGTAACCTTGTGTATGTAGGGTGTACATCACGCTCTAAGGAGGGCAAAGGGAAGGAGATCCACCCATCCACCGCCAGTCTCCAGAATTAACTTTGTCAAGGTCTCTTTAAGAGTCCAGTTCATTCTCTCTGCTTGTCCGGAGCTCTGGGGCCGGTAGGCACAGTGTAGTTTACAATTAGTGCCCATGCCAATACCTGTGAGACTGACCTCACAAAATGCAGGGCCATTGTCTGACCTGATCATGAGAGGCAACCCAAACCTAGGAATTATTTCTTCTAGTAACTTTTTGGCTACCATTCCTGCCATCTCATGTTTGACGGAAAAAGCCTCTACCCAGCCTGAAAAGGTATCCACAAAAACTAACATATATTTGTGTCCATACTTTCCCTGTTTCATCTCTGTAAAATCCATTTCCCAATAAATTCCTGGCTCCCTACCTCTTTATTTTTCCTTTTCCCATCCTAGTTCCTCCCGCATTTACCACCTGACATTAAGCACATCTATCAACCACATCCTGGGCCATATGCCCTAATTTAGAAACCTGGAACTGCTTGCCCATAAGCTCCTTAAGCTTGCATGTCCCTAAATAAGTGCCCTAATGTATTTGGCTTACTAATTTTTTTCCTAGTCCTTGAGGAAGAATTAACTTTCCTGTCCTAGTCTTAGCCCATTCCCCTTCGTAGTCTAATTTAGCCCATTTTCATAAATATTTTAAATCTTCCTCCAAATAGTCTGGTTTTTCTGGTAGAGCTGGAGCCGGGAGTATAACCAGTTTTTGCGCCGTTTCTTGCGCTGCTTGCTTTGTGGCTCGATCTGCTAATTGGCTTCCTTTTAAAACCAGATCAGTCCCCTTTTGGTGCCACGGGCAATGCATAATGGCCATCTCTTTTGTGTCCCAAATAGCCTGGAGGAGAGCCAATATTTCTTCTCTGTTTTTAATTCCTTTTCCTTCTGCTGTTATTAGGCCCCTTTCTTTATAAATAGCCCCATGTATATGGAGAGTAGCAAAGGCATACCTGCTGTCCATATAGATGTTGGCAGTCTTAGCCTTGGCCATCTGCAGTGCCTTGGTGAATGCAATCAAAAAAGCTCCGCTTTTTGTGCTGAGGTTCTGTGTGGTAGGGCTGCCTTCCAGAGCTCCTGCTCAGGAGAAACCATCACAACCCCCGCATACCTCTTTCCATCAGCCATGTAGCTACTCCCATCTGTGAACAGAGTCATCTCCACACCTGGGAGGGGAGTGTCTCTGAGATCCAGCCTTATTCCTGTGATCTGGGTTAGGACCTCCCTGCATTAGTGTGGGTGGTCAGCCAGCTCCTCTGGCAGCAACATTGCTGAATTTAGCATCGCCAGGGACCGGAAAGTCACTTTCGGTTCATTGAAGAGGAGGGCATGATACTCCATCACTCGGGCATCTGTCATCCACTGATCTGGTGAGGTCCAGAGGAGGCCCTCGATACCATGAGTTGTGGTCAAGATGAGATTTTGACCTAAAGTCAATTTACTTGCATCCTTGACCAGGAGGGCCGTGACAGCAATTATGTGGAGGCAAGGGGGGAACCCAGATGCTACTGGATCTAGTTTCTTGCTAAAATAGGCTACTGGCCTTTGCCAAGGCCCCAGAGTCTAAGTCAAAACTCCTTTGACCACCCCTGCCTTTTCATCCACATACAAGTGTAATTCCCGAAATGCTCCTTCTGCCTCAGCTGTCCACTCTACCATAGTGAGTCCTCCCTTAGTCAATTCGTAGAGAGGTCAGACAATCTCCAAGAACTGTGATATCCACAGTCTGCTGTAGCCCACCGTCCCAAGAAACTCCCTCACTTGTTGGGTCATGGCGGGGAATTGGGTGATCACCTGTTTCCTGGACTCAGACAGCGAATGCACTCCTTTGTGGAAATCAAAGCCTAAATAAATGGCATGGCTCTGACAAAGTTGTGCTTTCTTCATTGACACCTGATATCCTTTTTCCTGTAGAGTCTGTAAGAGAGCTCTTGTTCCCCGCAAGCATGACTCATACTCCACAGCAGCTTTTAGCAAGTCATCAACAAACTGTAACAGAGTGACTCCGGGTTGGAGGTTCTGTACTCACACAAATCCTCGTGTAGGGCCTCGTCGAAGATGGTGGGTGAATTCTTGAATCCTTGGGGATTCAAGTCTTGTCCAGGTGAGCTGGCCCTGGAGCCCTTCCTGTGGGTCGGACCATTCAAAAGCAAAGAGGGCCTGAGACTCCCTTGCCAAAGATGTGCAGAAAAATGCATCCTTGAGATCTAAGACGGTATACATAGTTCTTTTGGGGCCCAGGAGGGGGAGTAGGGTGTAGAGGTAGATATCTTCCTCTTATGTATTTCTGTGCCATTTGCCCCTTGTACCCAGACTTCCTCTCCAGATAGTTTTCCCATAGGCTTTAGTAATGCTGAAAATTGGGCTCCCGTGTCCACCAAAAAAATCAATTGATTTCCCCCCCACCTCAATTTTAACCCGAGGTTCAGGGAGGGATTCCAAACCACAGTCCCTTCAGTCTTTGGTGGCTAGCATTGCTGTCTTCTTTTTAAGGCACTCCCTGGCCCAGTGTCCTTTTTCCTTGCAGTAAGGACACTGATCTGAATCTAAGCCTTCCCACCTGCTTTCTCTAAACTTAGGCTTTTCTTTCCACTGACCATCTCCTACCTGCCTTTTCCCTTTCCACTGACCTCTTTCCCCCATCTCCTTCCCGCCTCATGTAATGCCAAACCTTTCACTATTTTTCTAGTTTGTTTTTCATCTTCTTGTGTATCCCTGTTGTTAAACACCTTTTCTGCTATTTCCACTAACTCAGCCAGATTCTTCCCTTCAAATCCTTCAATTTTCTGAAGTTTCCTCCTTATATCTGAGGCTGACTGACTGGCAAAGGCAAGATTTATTGCCCTCTGATTTTCAGGCGCCTCCATGCCCATCAGGCTATACATCTTATAGGCTTCAATAAGCCTTTCTAGAAAAGCCCCCAGAGATTCATCCTTACCTTGAGTCACCACACTAATTTTAAATAAATTTATGGGTCTCCTCACAGCCACACGGAGGCCTCACAGCAGAGCCTGGTGGCAGAAACGTAGGCTCTCCTTATCTTCATTGGAGTTTGGATTCCAGTCAGGGGGTTCCTTTGGGCAGTAGTCCTCCGTTCGCTGGGGATCAAGTTCCCGGCCAGGTCTCTCACTTAAACGTTCCTTCTGGTGACCATCCTGTGGAGAACATTCCTTCTGGTGGCCATCCTGTGGAGTGGGCCACTCCAACTGGCAGAGTGTTTTTAGTTTTCCTGGATAAACCTTGTCACCCTACTGGGTGGCTTTACCTTGAAAATCCTTGAAATTCTGGAGAACAAGACTTAGGGGTGTCACAGATCCCTTACTCCCTGCTTGCCCCATTTCTTCAAACACAACAGACAATACAAGAGACAACAAAAAGACTAGACAAAGACAACTACAGACCTAGTGGCCTTTCCTCAACTAGATATCAAGTCTATGGGTATGCAAGATCTAATCCCAACTCAAAACACAACCTGCCAGTGGTGGGAATTTTCTCGGTCCCCTGGCGGCCTAGAGGGACTCGAACCCCCTGGCGAAGTACCAGTGGAGGGATGGGGCATCCCCACATCCACTCCAGCCCTGGGGAGCAATACTGCGTCCAGTTTCTCCCAGGTGGGCCACACCCCTGGAGCTCCACAAACACACAGACAGAACAGGATCTCGCAGAACGGGATCTCGAGATCTTACCTCTGGAGGCTCTTCCCAGAAATTCTGATGTTGGCTCAGTTCTTGTCATTTTATCCCGGACGAGCCCCCAGATGATGGGGCCCGTGATCAAAAGAGAGAGACCGATACAAAGCAAAAGTTAAGCAAAGCTTTATTTTCACACCAGGCATCATAAACCAGACTGACTGGTCAGGGCTGCCTTGGAAGAGGGCGACCCTGCCCAGATCTTACAAACTAGTTTTATAGGGCATAACCGCAGACCTCAAGGTACATGGCTGCTAGCTGATTGGATGAGGATTCCATCTGCTCTGGCTTGTTAGGGCGTTTGTTCCCAGAATTGATACCCGGCACCAATACCAGGAACTGCTGAGGTGTTTATTCCCAGAATGAAGTCCGTGGATGTAAACAACAAAATGGCTACCTAGGCAATATGACGTTGCTTTGACTAAGCAGGCCCTAACAATTAAACAGGTTTTAACGTTTATATATTTGGACCATAAAGGAAAATGAACTCTTGCCATTTGCAATGACATGGATGGAGTTGAGGTTATTTGTATTAAAGTAACTGAAGTAAGTCAATCAGAGAAAGAAAAATAATATAAGACTTCACTCATATGTATAATTTAAGAAACAACACAAATGAACGTGGAGGGAAGAAAGGAGAGTAAAACCAAGAAACAGACTCTTATACAAAAAAACAAAGTGATAGTTACTGGAAGGGAAGTGATTAAATAGGTAATGGGTATTAAGGAAGATGGAGGTTAAACAAGTAGTTGGTGTTAAGGAGAGCATTTGTGATGAGCACTGGGTATTGTATGTAAGTGATGAATTACTAAATTATACACCTGAAACCAATATTACATGTATGTTGTCTAAGTGTAATTCAAATAAAAATTTGGAGAAACCAGAAAAGAATTCCAACTGGGCAATTCACAATTTAAAAAACAAAATCATCTTTCCAGAGCATCCTGGTGCATAGCTTACTGAACAGAATACCACTAAAAAATGAATACTTTATTCTTTTTCTGTGGCAATAAGGAGGAAATGAACTTAAAAGTAGGATGTATTGTGTTATTAATTCCAGAGAATGAATAAAGTCAATCATCTAAAAATAGAAAGGCTGCAGCACCTGGGTGGCTCAGTGGGTTAAAGCCTCTACCTTCGGCTTGGGTCATGATCTCAGGGTCCTGGGATCGAGCCCCATATCAGGCTTTCTGCTCAGCGGGGAGCCTGCTTCCCCCTCTCTCTCTGCCTGCCTCTCTGCCTACTTGTGATCTCTCTCTGTCAAATAAATTTTTAAAAATCTTTAAAATAAAATAAAATAAAAATAGAAAAGGCTTTATGCAATGACCATATTTTTTCCTAAATTTTCAATGATAACCATCCACATCACACTGTCCATATAGTTAATGATAGGTAGATAGATAGATGATAGATAGATGATAGATAGATAGATAGATAGATAGATAGATAGATAGATAGATAGATGATAGATAGATAATAGATAGACAGACAGACAGATAGATAGACAGCCTCATGGCATGTTGGCAAAGATGATCAATTTTCTCTGATTACTATTGTGTGTATTAAGTCTTCCCTTTAAATCTATTATATTTTCAGGTTCTAAATTAAATAAAGTTAATAGATGACCAAAAACAAGCAAACAAATAGATAAGCAAATAAACAGTCTAACAGGTATATTAGTTATCCATTTTGCTTAGGTATCTTGCTTTTTTTTTCCTTGTACGTTTATTTGGCCCATATTCCCCTCTCTCCTCATTTCTCTAACTCTAAATTTATGTCTCTGTGCTAGGAATGTCAGCTCTGTCTGCTGGTCTTGAAAGTAGTGGGTTTTTTTTTTCTTTTTTAAAGATTCTATTTATTTAACAGACAGAGATCACAAATAGGCAGAGAGGCAGACAGAGAGAAAGGGGGAAGCAGGCTCCCCGCTGAGCAGAGGGCCAGACATGGGGCTCGATCTCAGGACCCTGAGATCATGACCCGAGCCTAAGGCAGAGGCCCAACCCACTGAGCCACCCAGGAGCCCCTAAAGTAGTGGGTTTTATGGGGAAGAGGTCCTGCAGAGACCTCCAGTGCTGTGCCCTATGCTAACTGGAAACTTGTATTTCAGGAGTGTCTTCTGTTTGTGTGTGTGAGCTGTGCTGTTCTGGCTTATCCACCTCTTCCTTATTCCCAGTCATTTATGGTGGCAGAATTTGAATCCTATGGTGTGAGTGGACCCATCTGTAACCACCTTGAACTTGAGTTGAGTCAGCCCAGATGTTGGCCATAAACCTAATAACACTGGAGTACATGGTGCTTTCTCTACATTGTCCACTTAGAAGGCACAACCTAAAATTTCAGGTACAGCCTACAATCAAACAATTTTCTGTCTCCACCTCACTGGTGGGGTTGTGGTCTTTCTGGTGTGTGTGATTATTATTTTTCCCCCTCAATGGGGTAAGAGTCATTTTGGAAAGGTTCTAGTCCCTTTCAGAGCAGCATGCACACTGCCAGGTTTCTGGCACCAGTTTGAATGGGCTCTGGACAAGAGGGTAATGGAAGAGACATCCACCACCTGGGGAGGGTCAGGACACACAGTGTTTGTAAGGTCTGCATTCTGGTCTTCTGATGCCTGCTTGGCTAGAGCAGGTGGATCCACCAAAGCATGGATGAGTGGGGTGCACTGCCACGAGCTTAAGTAGTGATTATTTCAAACTGCAGCTTCTATGTTGTATCTCTTTGGTTGTGATATCTCCTTAAGGTCAAGGACAACGTTTCCTCTTCCTTTCCAGCTCTCCTAGAGCTGAGACTGCTGATTTTTAAAATTCCCGGTTTTAAATCTTGATAGTTGTATGCACTTATGAAACTTGTTCCCTCTGGTTTCAAAGCCAAAAGATATGGAGACTTGTCTTCCCCATAGAGGCTCCCCAGTGTGATAGTGTTTGTCTCCCTCTCCATGCCCCTGGTTCCCTTCCTTTCATGGAAAATTCTAAGGTTCCTTAGCTCCTCACTACCTTCTCTGTCTTTCCTCTTTAATCTCTCTCTACATTTAGTTATGGAGTTTGTTCTGACAGGCTTTGGGCTGTTTTCCGAATTATTGACATTGATGTGAATGTTATCCAGTTGTATCTGCAGGACAAGGTGAACTTCAGGTTCCCCTACTTTAACATCATCCTAGGAGTCCATCTCTGTTTGTTTTTAAATGCACTCTTTATCACTACATTTTGCTATTTTAATTATAATGCATCTTTCTATAGACCCTGTTGGGTTGATTTTGTTGTGGGTGCTCTGCTTTCTGCTATAGATGTCTGTTTCCTTTCCCAGATTAGGAAAAATTTAAGCTATTCTTTCTACACTTTTTTCTCACTTTTCTCATTCTGGGGTACTTAATATAAGTGATTACATTTGATACTGCTGAGTTCCTTTAACATATTTTATTTCTATTCTTTATTTTCCTGTTCATCTGGTTGCTTTCTACTCACTGATCCCTTCTTCTGCCTCCTCTAGTCTACTGTTTATTTCCTCTAATGTATATTTCATTTCAATTCTTTAATTCTTCATCTCTCACTGGTTATGTTTTTGTATGTTCTATTGTTTTGTTGAAGGTCACACCATGATCCTCCACTCTTTTCTCAAATCCAATAAGTATCTTTATAAACATTACTTTGAAGTCTTAATCAGTAATATTGCTTATCTCTGTTTCATTTAACTCTTTTGCTGTGATTTTGTCCTGTCCTGTCCTTTCATATAGGACCCATTCCTCTGTCTCCTCATTTTTTCTATTTCCCTGTGTTTATTTCTCTGTGTTAGGAATTCTGCTATGTTTCTTGATATTACAAATAGTGGCCTTAGTATGGAGACCTCTTATCAGGCCTTACAGTGTAATGTGCCATTTTCACCAGAACCAGGTGTTTGAAAGATGTCTCCTATATGGTTACTGGCACCCTACTGTGTCACTGAGCTGAATTTTCCTTCACCCTAGTCAACCGTGTGGTCTACTTTGACTGTGGTTGTCAGATTTGTTGCCTGAAGCATTAAGAGCCCAGTGGGTTTGTAGTCAGGTAGGGGGTAGGGTCAGCTGTCAGACCAGATGCCTGTCCTCTTTCTTTCGACTAGACTTACATAAGCCCTGACATACAGGGTGTTCTTCTGGGTTGTTCCCTGAGAAGCTGTTGTTAGTGTGCATATAGTGCATTCAAAGCAGATATCTGCCTTCCAGTCTAGCTTTGGGGCTGCGGTAGTACCAAACTACAATGTGCTCTGTCCGCTTTACCCCCTTAGATGTTTTTAATTGGTGGATGAGGCCTAGAGTCAGACCAGATGCCTATCCCCAGGAGCCTTTTGTGCCCTCAGCTTCAGTGATAGGGTATGCTCTCTGAATTGCCAGCTATAAGATTCAGCTGCTGAGATGTTGAGTGCAATGGTGTGTGTGGTAACCCTCCCATCTCCCCAGGAAAGGAGTCACTTTGGAGGGATGTTTACCTACTGGGGATGGTAATATGGACCAGATCGATAGGATAATCTAGGGGCAGGGAATGTGCTGTTAGCAAGTTAAGTGGAGAGAGTTCATGATTGTCCCTGCAAGTGTCAGGCTATCTAGGTGGAAGTCATGCATTAAGAAGTATTGCTCATTCTCTATTTTATTCTTGGAGATGTTTCTTAAGGATACCTGTCTCTGCACTGCACATTCTGAAATTCAGAAATAAACCTTCATGAATACCCCAGATATTTTACGAATCACTCTTTCAATGTGGTATCTCAGCAAGGCTGTTTGTTATGATGGGTCTTTAACAGTGAAAACACAGGTTTCTGTTGTCCTCTGGCTCTATCAGAGCTATGCCACTGATTTTATTTTATATATATTCATTTTTTTATTTTCTTTTTCTTTATTTCATTTCTTTTCAGCGTAACAGAATTCATAGTTTTAACCACACCCAGTGCTCCATGCAATGCGGGCCCTCCATAATACCCAACACCTGGCTCCCTGAACATCCCAACTCCAACACCTTCAAAACACTCAGGTTGTTTTTCAGAGTGCGTAGTCTCTCATGGTTTATCTCCCGCTCCAATTTCCCTCAATTCCCTTCTCCTCTCCACCTCACCATGTCATCCCTGTTATTTGTTATGCTCCGCAAATAAGTGAAACCATATGATAATTGACTCTCTCTGCTTGACTTATTTCACTCAGCATAATCTCTCCCAGTCCCATCCATGTTGATACAAAAGTTGGGTATTCATCATTTCTGATGGAGGCATAATACTCCATAGTGTATATGGAAAACATCTTCCTTATCCATTCCTCCATGGAAGGGCATCTTAGTTCTTTGAACAGTTTGGCGACCGTGGCCATTGCTGCTATAAACATTGGGGAACAGATGGCCCGTCTTTTCACCACATCTGTACCTTTGGGGCAACTACCCGGTAGCGCAATTGCAGGATCATAGGGAAGCACTATTTTTTTTTTTGATGGGTTTGTTTCTATTTTTTTTTATTTCTTTTCAGCATAACAGAGTTCATAGTTTTACACCACACCCAGTGCTCCATGCAATGCGTGCCCTCCACAATACCCACCACCTGGCTCCCCCAACCTCCCACCACCCCGCCCCTTCAAAACCCTCAGGTTATTTTTCAGAGTCCACAGTCTCTCATGGTTCATCTCCCCCCCCCAATTTCCCTCAACTCCCTTCTCCTCTCCATCTCCCCATGTCCTCCGTGTTATTTGTTATGCTCCGCAAATAAGTGAAACCATATGATAATTGACTCTCTCTGCTTGACTTATTTCACTCAGCATGATCTCTTCCAGTCCCGTCCATGTTGCTACAAAAGTCGGGTATTCATCCTTTCTGATGGAGGCATAAT
>PISX010028156.1:0-21960 GCA_004024625.1 Mellivora capensis
AATTAAGACCCTCAGGGAGAAAAATCACTGTACTGACAGAAAAATATCTCTGCCCCTGTCCATCAAGAACCATAACCAGACACCATGTGCAAGGGAGCCTCTGATTAGGGAATATTCCCAATCATGTTTTTTTTTAAAAATCCCGCAATCCTGCCACACACAGGCAAACACTCCTGAACCATTAATCTTCATTCAAACTGTTAGAATGTTTGTCTAGGCATGACCCAGACCGCGCATTACAGATAAATTAACTAGAGTAAATCTTCCATTTCTCACCACATGTCAAGACAGGTGGAATATTCTGTTGAGCCCAGGAGGACATCTGGAGGTCTGTACCACAAGGTAACTACTTCATTGGAGTATGTGTGGCTAGGGACAGATTTTGCTCTTGCAAGACCTGTAGATTAAAGGAAACACAAAGAAGTTTAATAGGCATTAATAGGACAAGGAAATTTAAATTTGAATGCTCACAGTTTTAAAAGGTCAAACATGACACTGTAATACAGAATCACAAATGCAATGTCGAGATTACTAGAAAGGCTGGAGAACGTAAATGGCTGCCTACCTGTTTCAAATAATGTTAATAACCAATAATCACTTATATATCCTAATCAAGCATCATAAATCTGATAAAATTCCAGAAAAGTTTCAAACAAACAATTCATAAACTATTAGACATTACTCAGAAGCTTAGAAATCTCCTGGACTTTCCAAAGGAAATTTCATGGAACCCTAGTTCTATGGGCTTTAAGTAAGTATTTTGAGAAAAGATTCCAATGTCAAATAATTTTGGGAAAAGATGGTTTAAAAAGTTAAAAGTTTCTTCATACTGTGAGGCTTCTTAGTGCCCTTCATTTTTCTAATATGCATTATGAATCTGAAAGAAGAGAATATGATGTTTTTCTCAAAGGGCTGTCCCAAAACTACTTTTTCTTTCAGTGGTCTGTCAAATACTTACTGGAAAATGTTCAGAAAACTCATTTGAAAACCACCTAAATAAATAACTATAAAGGAATAGTTAAATTTGGAACATAGAGATGATGAGATACCATAGGATAAATTAAATGTTTTCTAAGAACTTTAAAAATGAGAAAATGGCCACAGTAATATGTTAAGTGAAGAATTATGTTCAGTTTGACCTCATAACAGTAAGTACTTTAGCACAGAAAAAAGACTGGCAGGAACTATTTGAATGTCTTCAGTGGTTAGCTCTGGAAAATGGGATTATCCAGTTTTGGGGGTTTTTTTTGTTGCTGATGTTATTTTGGGGAGGGGTGCAGAAGAAGGGGGAGAGAGTGAGTCTTAAGAAGGCTCCACGCCCAGCAGGAGCATGATGCAGGGCTTGATCTCATGACCCTGAGATCATGATCTGAGCCAAAATCAAAACGTGGATGCGTAACTGACTGAGCCACCCAGCCGCCCCTCCAGTTTTTATTTTCTTTACTTACTACATTTTTCAAGGTTTTGTTCCCCCAAGTTTCCTACAATGATTATGTAACTCCTTTTAAAAATCACAAAATCTGTAAATGTCCTTTTTCAAAAGAAAAAAAAAATCCATGTGATAGCTTTCTATATGGTCATGTTCATTAATAACAAGTGAAAACCGTTATTTATCACTGTGAGGCTCAAAGCACATATAACATTTTTACAATAAATGTACCATAACACATTCATTTTAATGTTGATTATTTATATTTTTATGTACTATTTAGGAACATGATTTTTCTCCTGTTTATTAAACACTGGATACTCCCTTTACTGTATCATATGAAAATGCTAAAATTAATAGGACAGCTGACAAGACAAATAATTTCTAATTAATTCAACTATGTATGTATGTATGTATCTAATTAATTCAACTATAGTAACTCAATTTTTTCCACAATTCAGTTTTTATAATAATACAACAGTATATTGGGGTGCCTGGGTGGCTCAGTCCTTAGGCATCTGCCTTCGGCTCAGGTCATGATCCCAGGGTTCTGGGATCTAGCCCCACAATGGGCTCCCTGCTTGGCGGGAGGCCTGCTTCTCCCTCTCCCACTCCTTCTGTTTGTGTTCCCTCTCTCGCTGTGTCTCTCTTTGTCAAAAAATAAATAAAATCTTAAAAAAATATAATGGTATATTATAAATTGGTTAATGTTACAAGTATTCAATATTAAAACATACAGACTATACACAAACATACATACATATATATATGGTACCCAACTTTTCTGCACATGAATGGAACAACTATTTTTTTAAAAATATTTTATTTATTTATTTGACAGAGACTGCAGAGAGAGAGTCTACAAGCAGGGGGAGTGGGAGAGGGAGAAGCAGGCTCCCCGCTGAGCAGGGAGAACGATGCGGGGCTTGATCCCAAGACCCCGGGATCATGACCTGAGTCGAAGTCAGACACTTAATGACTGAGCCACCCAGGCGCCCCGGAACAAATACTTTTAATAGCAGATTTCCACAGTAACCTCTACTTTTCTCTACAAAGTTTTAACCTACCTAAATTCAGGTAAAACTGCACAAGAGATAGGACAATTAGATGGTAAAGCGTTTCCAGAATTTAATAATCCCGTCAAAAGATCTACTTCCTCAAATGAGCACGTTTCTATACAGAGACCGGAGAGCTAAGAACAAGTCTTTGAAATAGGTTCTGACTTGTTCCATATGCTCTCGTCAAGTGAAATGGGATGCCAAAAACATTGAGGCTGGATCCCTCCGTTCCTCTAAGACCCTCTTGACAGAAAACTAGGCTAGAAGAAGGAGAGAATGAAAAAACTGAGATCTTCTTTGACAGTTCAAAGACCAGGCTAATTAAAGAAACCTGTGGTATTTCCAGGCTGTTTTTTTTGTTTTTGTTTTTATTTTTTGGTATTTCCAGTTTTAAAGAGAGAACAAGACCTCAAAATAACCTAGAAACAGTATAAATCTAAATAATTATATGATTTCAGGTCAAGTATGTTTACTCTGAATATAAGTTTGTAAAAGTGGTTAAATATGAAAAACATAAAAAGGCAAAGTTCTTTGTTTCCATTATTCTCCTCCTTCTCACAAGTTTAGGTCAAGGACTACCCAAACACCATTGACATGGGTCATGTAGCTCCCAAATCAAGAGTGAAAATGAGTTTGCAATATCTAACTTTTTAAGGTGTTAAGTTTCTTAAAATGGTCTGCATGTTAATGTGTCATATTGAAGAATCTTACTATATTTTAAAGACACACTCCTCTGCATTGCTTGAGAAAAACTCTTCTATCACCTCACTTTAATATAGTCAATTAAGACATTTTCTTGTGGAAGGTGTCCTGTATGGTGATAAACAAAAGGCTTTCATCTTAAAAATATGTCTGTTCAGTTAAAAAGATATACAGATCCCAAAATTTTTCAGGGAGGGAACAAATTATTAAAACAAAGAATAAAAAAAAAAGGGTATACCCTGAAGTAGGAATATATAACTACATTTTTAATAAATACTTTTGGTAAAGATATCGCCATGTATTTACAGTCATGCATCAAAACACACTTACTCATGCAGAATATATTAAACTGCATCCTCCAGCTGAAGGAAAACTGTAGGACAGGATTAATTAGCACAGCATGTGTGAAAGCTTTCTTTCTCTGTTCCCTGTCAGTTGCTATGGTTACACTACAGGAAGAGAGCTACACCACCTTTTAAAAAGGATGAAGTTCATGGGTTATTATCAAAACTTCTTATATTATGTTTAGTTTGAATTAAAAGTCAAAAAACAAAGTGTAATGCTCAACAGACGAGTACAGGTTATTTGCACAACACCACTTAAGCTGAGTGTATGCGTACGAAAGGATGCATGTTCCCATGGGCACTTAAAATGGCTTACAGAACAATCCAGAGTATCCCACTTTAACATGTTAACCGTTTCTAATTCATGAGAAACCCTAGAGAGCAAAAAGTCCTGCTGTTCAAAGCCTACTGCCAGTTATTCAAAGTCGGGCAACCTTGATACTAGCTAGCACAGAAGAATCTTAGACTTCCAGACGAGTTAAACTTTATAATTAGCTTCTTACACAATGAAAGAATCCCTTTACATTATCTCTATAAGATGGTGATCCAACATCAGCTACCACCCTGAGCCTGGTTTTACCCTCTGGCAGGGGCACAAAATAAATCGTGTGATAATGCTTCCAAAATTTGACCTAAACAGACTAGTTGGTTAGCATCAACCAATGGACACCCTTCAGGCCTTACCTAACGGTTCTGAAAGCTGCAATGGACACTGCTGGCTACTCCCCTTCTTTTAAATTTACTCCTTTGACTTCTCAGATATGGAACAGTTAATGGTGGCTTGGTCTCCTGGGATCTTCCCCCATCTGCCCCTTAACTATTGGTTTTGTCTAGGGTTATCAAGGGTTATTTCACAAATATGTATAACAAACGGTGGCTAATGCCATGTTTTGATGTCATCAACAGGTTGATTTCTCACAACATCTAATCTCCAGTTCACATCTGTCACAGGTTTCAGATCTGGGACTATCCCATTCCTCACTAGGCACAGGCATAAAGATGTCCTATGGGCACTCAACGTGACCCCAACCACAAGTACCTACAGCCATCTGCTTGTCAATACAGGAAATGCACCAGGAGTAAATGCATTTCACTAGTAAACTGTTTCAGTTTCCAAAAATAGGAAACTTTCTCTTAGCTGTATATAGATACATGTTAGATTTTATATTTCATGCACACCTCATTACTCTTTCAAATTCCAATGCATCCCTTGTGCATGTGGTAAGATTGGCTAGGGATTGAGTAGCCTCTAATTTTATGAAGAAAATTGCTAAACCTAGGACAGGGGTTCAAGAATGGTAACTCCCATGTCTCTGCTCAATTCTTTGACCAAGGAATTGAGAAAGAACTGAAAACAATGGCTCGTTTCTTTCTAATTAAGTGGAATAATAGCAAAAGCTAGATGAACTTGCAAATATCAACTGAAATATGCTATAAAGGCATAGGTTCCACTATTTCCCAGAGGATGTGCCACTCTTTTATGTCTGTCAGTAGTTTTGTTTTTATATTACAGCAACTCCCACATGTCTCTCTCAACATACCTCATTCCCCAAACTAAACAATCAGAAAAAGAGTGTCTTGCTCTTAATCACAAAATCAGTATTTCTAGGAGAGCAGCTCCTTTCTTCACAACTTGATTCCAAACAGACACGAAATACCTGGGTGATATTTTACCATCTGGAAGTTAGGCTGGAAAGGAAAAGACTTCTCTATTCCATGAGCCAGTCCATAGAGTAAGGGCAGAGAGAGGCATATATATATATAAAATATATAGGCATATATATGCATATATACACATACATATATATACACATACATATATATACATATCTATATTTTTTCATTTTCCATAGTCCTGAGAATGGGTCAGAAATGTCTTTTTTCATATAAAAATTTTTAAAGATTTTATTTATTTATTTGACAGAGAGAGATCACAAGTAGGCAGAGAGGCAGGCAGAGAGAGAGAGGGAAGCAGACTCCCTGCTGAGCAGAGAGCCCAATGTGGGGCTTGATCCCAGGACCCTGGGATCATGACCTGAGCTGAAAGCAGAGGCTTTAATTCACTGAGCCACCCAGGTGCCCCTTTTTCGTATAAATTTTTAATGGAGTCCCCTTCCTCCTAGAGGATTTATATTAATATCTTGTGATGTGCTAAAGCAGTCTGAAAATTCTTTGCTGCTGCTCCTAGAATGTATCCATCAACAACCATCACACAAAACAAAAAGTATTTTCTTCTGGTGTCCTCCAGAGTTCTGGCTTCAACCTCTTCCCTTTGCACTTGACGACATTTCTTGGGTGATATTATTTACTCCCATGGCTTTAGTTACTCTCTGTAAGCTAATGATCCCAAATACTCTAGCATCAATCTTCCCCTAAAACTTTAGATTTCTATTTTAAAAAATCCACTTCATCTTACATGGGTATCACAAACATTTTTCCTGCCCTTAATTCTACAACTAATGTTTTCTCTTCCCGTGTTCTAGAACTCACCACTAAACATCAGCATCCATCCATTCACCAAAACCAGAGGGTTCATTTCATTGTAGGCTCCTTCAATTTACAAAATTACAAAATTCAAGAGATTTTACTTTGTAATTTCCCTCTTTTCTTCCTCCTTAGGTACTCCTCATGTCTTGCTGGATTGTTACACTAACCTCAAGTCTATTCATGGCAAAAGTTATCAATTTCAAAATATATCCTAGACAATAATGACCTACACTTGTTGAAATAATTTAACTGAAAATTAAAATTTGGTTGAAATATTCTTTAATGTGAAAAATAATAAAAGACTTCAATGCTCAATCTTTCTCTATAAGCACTATGAAAGCTGGACTTTTTCCAACCCCCTTGCCCATTTTTGCCATCATAGGAAGCAGGAAATGTGGATATTTGAGGGTATTTTCATATATTTAATATCACATGGTATTGCTTAAAGTGGAAAAAAGAGTTTTGGGATTACAAGTCCTTCCTTTGATGAAACATCTCGGTTTTCCTTTCCATCCAGATTTCTATTTTAACAGAAGCTAGTCTTTGCAGGATTCCAAAATCCCTTAAGAATGTTTTGATTGGCAACTGTTAGAGTCTTTCAACTGAATAATAATATTCTTTGAAGATACATTCTAATAAAATGAAATTAAGTGCAGAAGACACTTAAAGATATTAAGGCAGTATTTTATTTTGCTCTGATTTTATTTGCTTATCTTTGAATTTTTAAAGTTAATTATTTATGCCTAATTACTATCTATCCTAAAGGGCACAGATTTTCTTAATCTGCATTTTAAATAACAGAAACAATCATAATATCTTAATATAGACATTCTAAAAAGAAAGAAAATATTCAGAGATGGCTGGATGGCTCAGTTGGTTAAGTGTCTGCCTTTGGCTCAGGTCATGATCTCAGGGCCCTGGATCAAGGTATCCAGCTTCCTGCTCAGTGGGGAGTCTCTCCCTCTGCCTCTGCTGCTCCCCACTGCTCGTGCTCTCTCTCTTGCTCTCAAATAAAGAAGTAAAAAAGACTCCTGACTCCTGAGTCTACCTGCAACTGAGGGTTGTGGAGGTGGACAGGGGGATGGGGTAACTGGGTGATGGGCATTAAGGAGGGCACATGATAAGAACCGAGTGTTAAACGCGAACTAATGGTTCATTGAACATTGTATGAAAAACTAAAG
This sequence comes from Mellivora capensis, assembly GCA_004024625.1. Lineage (NCBI taxonomy): Eukaryota > Metazoa > Chordata > Mammalia > Carnivora > Mustelidae > Mellivora > Mellivora capensis. Next base: position 7,202 of record PISX010028156.1, read on the forward strand.
ATGCTGGCTAATTGAATTGAATTTAAATTTTAAAAATATTTCAAAAAAAGAATGAAAATATTCAAATACTTAAATTTCACATATAGAAAAATTTTATTTTCTATTTTGTATAGAAGTTAAAAACGATATACTGCTCTAGGAAATACTGCGTTAAATGAAACAGATCTGATGCTGGTCAGACCAATCAGTCAGAATCCTTTGGCTGACTACCATATGAGCAATATGCTGTTATCAGAGCATCAGCCTGCATTCTGGAAGACTTGTGATATGAAAAAACTAAATGCCTGATAGTGGTTCTGACACTAACTAGTTAGTCGTGTCTCCTCGATTAAGTCATGTAAGCTTGCTTTCTATGTTATGCATAAAATAAAAAGGGCTGAGATCAGATTCCTCAAGTGCCTGTGAGCTGGCTACCTGTCTTTGTAAATAAATTTTGCTCGAACACAGATACACCCATTCATTCACGTATCATCTACCACTTTGTGCTCAATGGCAGAGCTGAGTAGTTGGCACAGACTGGGACCCATCGGCTACATACTACATACAAGTATCTGGCCCTTTAAGAAAAAGTTTTGCTGACCCATGGATCAGACTAAGGACACTTTGAGTCTGTCCAAGTACTAAAACTCAGTGATGCTAAGAAAATACTACTAAAATTAAATGTGTGAAGATCACGTAAGCTCCAATTCTTAAAAGGCCTTTAATGATCCCCTCACATCACATCCGCATTCACAGAGAATGTGAAATCATTTCCAGTAGAGTATGACATCATTTTCACAGGTCACTGGCTTACATTTCATTTTCTAGTTTCTGCTTCTCATTTAGTGAGACCCATAGTTATTATTCCAATGCGAAATGACAACACAGTACAGAAAATGAATTTCATAATCTGACTAAACTGGCAATTTTGATGAATGCATATTCATGCTGGTTTTCCCCCAATTTTTATTTTTTAAAATATTTATTTATTTGAGAGAGAGGCAGACAGACAGACAGTGCAGTGAAGGAGGGGCAGAGACAGAGAGAGAGTCCCAAGAAGACTCCTCGTTGAACGCAGAGCCTTAATTTCATGACTCTGAGATCATGACCTGAGCCAAAATCAAGAGTCGGATGCTCAACTGACTGAGCCACCCAGGCGACCCTTTTTCCCAATTTTTAAAAATTAGAGGTAAAACATACTAAGTTTATCATAAGACTTTCAGTCTTAAATCAAGACATATTATTCAGAACTTTTAGACTATTTGGTTATAAACATGTATTTATATATATATACACGCCAAATAGTCTAAGAGTGTGCACTGGTATGTACTAAAGAAAGATTGTTGAATCATCACAACTATAATTAGGTCAAATTATGTAAAAATAATTATGATTTTATGCCAGAGGTATATCCTTTATGCTTAATAAGAAGCCAATCTATAAAGATGACATCATACATATAAAATTTGAAATGACAACATATGCTTTCATTAATTTTTGAGTTTTTAAGGGAAATACGAAATTAGAGTGTTCCTCTGGAAGGTTTATGAGAAAATCATTCCCATTTCCTTTCTAAACCACCTAAAATTTTTTTAAAAGTTGGGTGTAGGGGTAATACAATATTTTTACCTGGTCTTACTATAGATAATACTAAAATATGAAAAATCAGTGAATATGCTAGTGCAAACCTGACAAGAATTTAATGAGAAGTTACAATCTATTAGGTTTTTAGATACATGATATCATTTAGTCATTACAACAACCTAGAAAGTAGTATGATTACTGGTATCCTAATTTAACAGAAAGGAAATGGGTTTATTACAGGTTACACAGTAGTAAGTAGCTATGCCAGGATGCATACAGGCAGTGCCACTGTATCCCCAGGAAGACTGGGAATCTGGGAACAAATGTGCTCCTGAGCTCCATGCAGATGGAGCGGCAGAGAATGAGTGACTCCCAAGTCTGGAATGGGGGAGGTCAGCCTGGTGGGAGAGGGAGAGCAAAAGGGTGAAGACAAGAAAGAGAAATGAGGAGAAAACACAAGCTGCTTTTGGGGTGTCTGGGGGGGCTCAGTCAGTTAAGTGTCTGCCTTCGGCTCAGGTCATGATCCCGGGGTCCTAGGATTGAGTCCCACATCAGGCTCCGTGCTCAGTGGGGAGTCTGCTTCTCCCTCTCTCTCCCTTTGCCCCTCCACCAGCTCGTGTGCGCTCTCTCTCTCTCCCAAATAAATACATAAAATCTTTTAAAGAAAAACACATGCTGGTTTTACTGGAAGGAGGTTCCAAAAATATGAGGAAATGAGAGAACACGACTGATGTTGTGTAGAGAGCTTCACAGAACAATCACACAACAGACCCTCAAGGAAATAATCTGGAGAAATGCTCAGAAACCTTTACTTAAGGTCTAACTGCTGGAATGAGAAGAGGTCTCATCTGCTGCTTTTTTTTTGAAGTGGAAAGCAGCAGAAAGCAGTTAGTTAGCCAGAGACTTGTAACTTAGAGAGGAATAGCTAAACAAAAGAAGGAAGGAAGGAAGGAAGGAAGGAAGGAAGGAAAGAAAGAACAAAAACATCATTTCAAAGCTTACCGCTGTTCCGTTTTATTAAAGAAAGAGACCTGAATTTATCTTTGAGGTTGACTGTTCCTTTCTTCTAAGAAAACCAACTTAATGGCAAAATTTCTGTTACGTAAATGTAAAGCAAGTCCCTACCCACTGTTCTGGGGCAAGCTGTGAAATTAACCTGCATCTTGATGTTTCAGAGCAAAGGGTTTAATGTAAACTGGGTGCATGTTTTGGCAAAGCTAATGGGCTTCTGAGGCTCTGTGGTTTCTTTGAGGAAGATGTTTGCTGCCTCAAGGAACACAGAGATAACATAACAATGGTCCCCCTCATTCTCCATTAGAAGTTTTCAGGAACCAAGAGGACTAAAGAAAGGGGATATGGTAAGAGCTTTTTCCTCATGCTAAAAAGGACAAAACCAATAAAGCCCAACTTGTGGTTACATTTAAGTCTAAATCCTATTATGCATACTGATATTGGACTGTTGGTAATATAATATTAAGGGCAATGATTATTTCTTGGGGCTGGCCTGAGTGACCAATCCTGTGGCTCAGGGATAGAAGATGGACCCTGAAATCTGAAATTAGATCTCCCAGGGCCCTCAGATTCTCACAAGGAGGAAACTTCCTCTTTGGAGGCCTGGGGCCTGAGTTCTAGGTAGGTCACTGGGAACACTCATTTTGGGGAGACAGAATCCAGTCTTAGGCAGACAGAGATGAGGAGGAGATAAACAGAGAGGAGACCCTTTCCCCCAACTCTGAGGAGGGACTTCTACGTTCTGAGCAGGGAACCTTAAACTGAAGCAAGCAGTGCCCTGAGCGGCCCTGCCCTGCTCTTCCCCAAATGCTCAACCTTCATAAAGTCTTGGTGGGACTGACAGAGGTTGGCTGCACTGTAGTAGCCTCAGGGAAGGGTCTGCTCTGCCCTTGGGCAAATGGCCAAGGAGGCCAGAGTGGTTACCGCAGTGTCGAACGCCACGGGGGAGCCAGTCATGACATGATGCCATCATGAGAGACACCTTTCTGAGGAAAGAAGAGGAAGAGCAGAGTGAAGGAACTTGAAGCACTGTTTCCGACACCCAAGATGCCTTCAACACTCAAGCAATAACCAGGGCCCAGGCTGAGGAGCTCCGAGGCCCTCTGGGCACCACTGTAAGGGGACAGAGGCATAAAGAAATCTAGGAGGAGCAGTGTAGGCAGAGGGCACCATAAGTGAGGCAGGAGCAGGCCTGGCATGCCGCAGGGATGGTGAGGGTGCCCACGAGGGGGAGGCAGTGCGGCCAGCAGGCACCCTGGGGCACCCCTCCTGTACCATCCCACGTGTCCTTCACTGCCACTTCCCACCTCTAACTCCCACCCAGCTCCAAATGCTTCCTTAATTCCCGAGAGCAGAATGCATTCCTTCCTGTTGTGACTGGTCACATGGCACTTTCCCTGTGAGCGTCACAGTCACTGGAGAATGAAGCTAATTTATTTAAGGCAGAGGCAGTGTCTGATTCTTGAAAGTCCCCAGGACCCGCACAGGGCCTAGAATGTGTAATGTGTTCATTGAATTGACTGGTTGAACTAAACTTGGAAGTCACTGGGTGTGTTTCACAAGTTTCAGAGAGTGATCAATGGCACCTTTTATTCTAGGCGTTTACCCTGTATTTATACACACAAAGACTTCTGTGCGGGGATAGTCACTGTGACACTGTTTCTAGAAAAAGAATAAAAACAACCTCAGATTCCAGAAGGAAAGTGGCTAAATAAATTATGGCACAGCTTACAAAATGCAGCCAAAGAGGCCAATAAATCTGTATGTATTAATATAGAGCCAACTATAATAAATTGTTGAGAGAACAGGAAAAACAAAGAGCAGGGGGTATGCTATGTACTATCTGCATTAAAAAAAAAAATAAGTGCTTACATAGCTATATTCTATCTCTGAAAAGAAACATAAGGAACAGGTAAAGGGAACTGCCTGTGGGGAAAGGAATAAAAAAACGGGAGGAGAAGAAAACTTAATCTTCACTCTACTCCTCTTTTGTTCTCTGAAATGCCTATTACTGTGTGCACAGGGGGAAAAAGGACTTGTTTTTAGAAGAGAGAAATAAAAAGGGTCAACTAAGTCCTCACCCAGCCCTGTGCTGTCATGCACCCCCTTCCTGCTTCCACCCTCAGATTCTAGCATCTTTCTTTATACTTCATAGTCCTAAAATAGTGATCGGATGTAAATGACAGGTTCTCCTGGTGTGGCAGGGAAACTGATGGCTGGTAGCAATGAGCTAATGACTGGGTAGAACAAGCTGAAATAAACTATTACTTAAATATTCTCACCACTACCACCAAGTTGTCCTCTAAAGCACAGGCTTGTCGTGTAATAGCCAGTTTAGTGACAAAGACCAAGTTGAACTTGCATGAGCAATTTGAGTCATCAGGCAATTCTGATGTTAAAAAAAAAAATTCCTTAAAGGGAAATTTGCCTTCAAATATAGTACTTAAAGTAGATTTCCCTAAGACGGAAGAGTCAAAACTGCCCAAAGGAGCTAAGATTTAAATTTTTTTTTACAATTCATACAATGAAGTTTTCATTTCTATATCTAATGGAACCACATGAAGGCATGCTGCTCTAAATAACCAGAAATAATGGACGTGAGAATATAGTTAGGTAGGTTTTGGGAAGTTCAAATTCAGAATCAGCAACATGACAATTTATCCTTCTTTGTCAGCAAACATCACACATGCTAAGCTTGAGAGGACCAAGATTGTTCCCAGAAGACTGCCACGGTTTTAACAGAGCTGTCAGCAATAAAATATAAACTCCTCTTGTGCCAGACTAGACAAGTGTCTTCTCCTTTAGGAATTAAAGACAGAAACGTAACATCTAAACCACATGTCCTTTATAGAATCTGATATATAGACTTTAACTATTCCCCTCTTGTCAGTCCAAATAGCTTGTTCTTTCAGGCATTTATCCTCATCAATAAAGCTTTGTTTGGAATCATTAAGTGTAGCTGAAGACATTTTAAACTGAGAAACTATCTTCAAACCAAATATAAGTTCCAGAATCATAAAGTGCTCTCGAGTTTGCTATCCTTTTTTTATTGATCTCACTGTTTCTTTCATTAAATATTTCATTAAAGGAGCAAAAAGAGAAATTGCTTGAAATATACATCTGGCAGTTAAGTAAAATTTAGTGCATGTGGGTGGATTAATCTTTGAAATTATGATTGCATATTAAAATCCACAAGTAGAAAACAGTACTTCTAAATTGTTGACTAAATTACTCTAAATCTATTACACAGCATTAAACACTGCACCAAATGCTGTGAACAAATGCAGTATGTATTTCTAAAAATACATTGAGGAATTAATTGTCAAAATACAACCAAATACCCACGGTTCTTTTTTTAAAAAGATATCCTTTACTCTATCAATCATTTCCTGTAAATCTTTTTTTTTAAGTTTTTTTTAAAGATTTTATTTATTTATGTGTGTGTGAGAGAGAGAGTATGAGAGGGGAGAAGGTCAGAGGGAGAAGCAGACTCCCTGCGCGCTAGGAGCCTGAAGCGGGACTTGATCCCAGAACTCCAGGATCATGACCTGAGCCAAAGGCCGTTGCCCAACCGAGCCACCCAGGCGCCCTCCTGTAAGCCCTTTTTGTCTTAAAAAAATGACAACTTTATTCTGTCAGCGCTGGAAAAATTGGACAGCCACATGTAGAAGAATGAAACTGGACCCTTTTCTTACACCCAACGAAAAACTCAAAATGGATGAAAAACCTAAATGTGATACAGAAATCTATCAAAATCTTAGAGAAGAACACAAGAAGCAACCTCTCTGACTTTGGCTGCAGCAACTTCTTGCTAGACATGCCTCCAAAGGCAGGGGAAACAAAAGCAAAAATAAACTATTGGGACTTCATCAAGATAAAAAGCTTCTGCACATCAAAGTAAACATTCAACAAAAATAAAAGGCAACCTATAGAATGGGAGAAGATACTTGCAAATGAAATATCAGATAAAGGGTTAGTATCCAAGATATATAAAAAATTTACCAAACTCAACACCCAAAAAACAAATAATCTGGTCAAGAAATGGGCAAAGGACATGAACAGACATTTCTCCAAAGAAGACATGCAAATGGTCAACAGACACACACAAAAATGCTCCATATCACTTGGCATCAGGGAAATACAAATCAAAACCACAGTAAGATACCACCACACACTGGTCAAGATGCCTAAATTTAACAAGACAGGAGGGGAGGATGAAGAGAAAGCGGAATCCTCCTGCACTGTTGGTGGGAATGCAAGCTGGTGCAGCCACTCTAAATAACAGCATGGAGGTTTTTCAAGAAGTTAAAAATAGAGTTACCCTATGACCCAGCAATTGCACTAGTAGGTATTTACACCAAAGATACAAATGTAGTGATCCAACGGGATACCCGCACCACAAAGTTTACAGCAGCAATGTCCACAATAGCCAAACTGGGGAAAGAGCCCAGATGTCCATCAATAGAAGAATGGATAAAGAAGATGTGGTGTGTATATATATATATATATATATATATATATACACACACCCCCACAATGGAATATTACTCAGCCATCAGAAAGAAAGAATACCTTTCATTTACATCAATGTGGATATAAATGGAGGGTATTATGCTGAGCAAAATAAGTCAATGAGAGAAAGACAACTATCATATGGTTTCACTTATATGTAGAATATAAGAAACAGCACAGAGGGGAAGGGAGGGAAAACTGAAAGGCAAGTCATCAGAGAGGGAGACAAACCATGAGAGACTCTTTACTATAGGAAACAAGCTGAGGGCTGCTAGAGGGGAAGTGGGTAGGGGGATAAGATAATTGGGTGATACACATTAAGGAGGGCACTTGATGTAATGAGCACTGGGTGTTATATGTAACTAATGGATTGTTGAACACTACACCCGAAACTAATGATGTACTACTATATGTTGACTAATTGAATTTAAATTAAAAAATTAAATTAAAAAAATAAAATTACAAACAAATTGGCAATCTAAAGAGAAGGAATTCAATTAAAAAATGAGCAGAGGACCTGAAGACATATTTTTCAAAAGAAGACATACAGATGGCCAACAGACACATGAGAAGATACTCAACATCATCCATAATATCAGGGAAATGTAAGTCAAAACTACAATGAGTTATCATCTCACACAAGTTGGAATAGCTGGAATCAAAAACACAAGAAATAACAAGTACTGGCGAGGATGTGAAGAAAAGAGAACCCTTGTGCACTGTTGCTAAGGATGCAAATTAGTATAGCCACTGTGCAAAACAATACAGAGGTTCCTCAAAAAATTAAAAATAGCAATACCATATGATACAGTAATACCACTACTTAGTATTTACTCAAAGAAAATTAAAAACACTAATTCAAAAATTTATATGTACCCCTATGTCTATTACAACATAATTTACTAATAGCCAAATTATGGAAGCAACCCAAGTGTCCACTGACAGATAAACAGATAAAGAAGGAATGGTATATTATTCATTCATTTAAAAAATGAGATCTTGCCATTTGTGGCAACATAGATGGACCTAGAGGACATTATGCTAAATGAAATAATTCGGTCAGAGAAAGACAAATACCATTTGATTTTATTCATACACAGAAACAAAACAAATGAACAAGTGAAGAAAAAAAGAGACAAACAAAAAAACCCCACCAGCCTCTTAAATACAGAGGACTGATGGTTATCAAAGGGGAGGTAGTGGGGGGAGAATGGGTGAACCAGATAAAGGATATTAAGAGCTTATTTATCACGATAAGCTCAGAGAAATGTACAAAATTGCAAAAAAAAAAAAAAAAAAGCCTTTCTGGAAGCATTACAATTCTTCACCATTCTTTATCCATAATACCTAGTTATAGTAATTGGGATGATTACACTAAGAAAGGTAATAAAATCTCCATTCCAGATAAGGCTTGCAGTCATAGTAATTTTGTATTTGCTGGGTTTTTAAAATTTTTTCATGGGCAAAGCAGAAGTTGACTTTGAAATCAGCAAAGGTATTTTTAAGGAAATGGCCACAAACTGTATAAACATATGGTAGAAAACAGAGCAGACTCACTTTGGAGAAGAGTTTTTAAAGGACATTTAAAAATATTAAAATCTGAGATTTCAAGCTTAAAGATCATTAAATCCTGTCTTCTTTTCTTAATTTACAGAAAATAAAACTGCCTATTTAAGTGACTAGTCCAAAGTCCAACAGCTAGTTAGTAAAAACGTTAGAACAAGTGCTTGGACTTCTCACTCCCCCCTCATGTTCTTTTTATTAAATGAGCCTGCCTTTTTGCTACCATCTCCACTCAAGGAAAGGGCTTCCAGAGAGGACGAGTGTTCCCTAGTTTCTCAGCCCTGGTCCTTGCTGTGAACTTTGGTTGCTGCCACTGTTCTAGCCCAGAGGACTGGGAGAGCGGACCAGGGCTTACTGTCACAGCTCTGGCCTCTCCAGATCAGGGCTCTCGATGACAAATGCATGCTGCAGACACCTGGCTCAGCGCCCTGCCTCCGTCCCAGGGGGCCTCTCTGTGCAGGGATTAGGCCTGGCCCAGATCCTGCCCAACTGGCAGGAGGTTCCAGCTGATAGAAGGCCAGCAAAATGAGTGCTGAGACTCTCCCACGCTGCAGCCCCCAGGCCGTGCCTTCCCAGCTGCACCTGCGTGTAGAAGGAACTTAGAGACCAGAACTGGAGGGAAGGCAAGGGGTAGATGGAAACACGTCTGCCCAGAACAGTGGCAGGCTAGGTAAGAAGAGAGCAAGTGGACCATCAGATTAGCAGCTGCTGCAAGGCCACTTTGGAGAGAGGCCGGGGATAAATGAATAATAAAAAATAGAACCAAATAGTTGCCATCTGCTGCTGTTGCTACTACCTAATTGACATTTAGTCTCCTCTCTGGCTTTGCTGCCCACATATCCGCCAAAATTTTTGCCTGTGGCTAAAAGCAATAGCTCTATCCTTTGTCATGTTATTGTAGAGGGACTATAAATATTACCATTATGGAAATCTACTTGCCTTTACTTACACTGTACCCTGTCTCTGTCCCTATCTCAGAAGCTTCATGAAATCCTACTCATCCTCGGAAAAGGCCTCTTTGGGCAGTCCCCTCTAAGTCTTTCCAACCCTTTCCTGAGCTCCCATCATGTATAGAGAAGTCACCTGTTGAAAAATAGTAAAATGAGTGGCATAATTTGTCTAATTGCTCAGTGAACTGTTCAAGAACAACCCACAGGGGCGCCTGGGTGGCTCAGTGGGTTAAGCCTCTGCCTTCGGCTCGGGTCATGGTCCCGGGGTCCTGGGATCGAGCCCCGCATTGGGGTCTCTGCTCAGCGGGGAGCCTGCTTCCTCCTCTCTCTCTGCCTGCTTCTCTGCCTACTTGTGATCTCTGTCTGTCAAACAAATGGATAAAATCTTGAAAAAAAAAAAAAAAAGAACCACCCACAGGCTTACTTAACTTTTCAACCTTCCATTTTGTTACCTAGAAAAGGAGGCTTATGTGAAGATTAGGTAAGAGACGACAGGCAGAGTGCTCACCCCAGCATCTGACCCAAGTAGCAGTCAATGAAGGCTTACTTCTCATCACGATTTGTCACCAGCAGCATCATTACCGATGTCCTTTATACATCTTTATGCCCTAGCATAAGGCTTTACATGCTCAGTTAACTGCTACTTCTTATGGAAAGTCGTATCACAGGGTGTAATTATCATGAGATAACTGGATAGTAGTTTTGATACCGTAGTGATTCACATACTCTAAGGTCGTTCCCCTGACACCCCTGCCTCCTGATAGTCACGCTTTGACAGAATCCTCTCCCCGCTCCGTTGAGTAGGGATGGGACCTGTGACTTGTTTCTAAAAAACAGAATCTGGCAAAGACTATAACTTTTGTCTTGCTGCAGACTCACTTGTCTTCTTGGTTTGACTATTTTGATGAGGGAAGTAGCCATGTTGGAGAGGTCCACGTGGTAAAGAACCGAGAGTGGCCTCTGGCCAACAGCCAGCTTGGAACTGAGGCCCTGAGTCCAACAGGCTGCAAGGAACTGAATTCCGCCAATAACCATGGAAACTTGGAAGCAGATTCTTTCCCGGGAGAACCTTCAGTTGACACCTTGATGGCAGCCAGATGAGAGACCTGGAAGCAGAGGCACCCAACTGAGCCATACCCACATTCCTAACCAACAGAACCTAGGAGATGATAAACGCGTGTTGTTTGAAGCAGCTTAGTCTGTGGTAATTTGTTAAACAGCAATATATAACTAATATGCCAATATTTTCCCAACTTATATTCCAGAGTAAAAAATGAGTCTTTAATCAAATAAATCTGAGAGATGCAATACCAGATTTTATGTTAATCGCAGGAATGTCAAGGGCCTTTAATCACTAGCTAAAATGTACTACAAATTCACTAGGTGTGGGAGGGGGAAGACACACCCCTGACACCCTAAATGATCTGACCAATGAAAATTTTTTTATTTTATTTTATTGTTTTTTTAAGAGTTTATTTATTTATTTGACAGAGATCACAAGTTAGGCAGAGAGGCAGGCAGGCAGTGAGAGGGAAGCAGGCTCCCCGCTCAGCAGAGAGCCCGATGTGGGGCTCGATCCCAGGACCCTGGGATCATGACCAGAGATGAAGGCAGAGGCTTTAACCCACTGAGCCACCCAGGTGCCCCCCAAATTTTTTATTTTAAAAATTATTTTTCATTAATATATGGGCCACAGTTTTAGAAATGCCTTTTCAGATTATAGAAGCAGCAAAAGAAACAGCAATCAAAAGCTGGCTGTGAGGGATGCCTGGGTGGCTCAGCCATTAAGCATCGGCCTTTGGCTTAGGTCATGATCCTGGAGTCCTGGGGTGGAGTCCTGTTTTGGGCTCCTTGCTCAGCAGGGAATCTGCTTCTCCCTCTGCCTTCCACTCCCCATGCTTGCGTTCATGTTCTCTCTCTCTCTCTCTGACAAAAATAAATAAAATCTTAAAAAAAAAAAAAAAGCTGCTCTGAATGCCTCTGCAAGAAGGCAGAGTAAATGTGTAAAGGGGACAACAGCCATCCACCTAACTGGGGGGAATTGACTGGCTCCTGCTAAAAATAATACAAAGATGAAAAAAGTTTCACTTCCAACATTTCTATAGTGATTATTTCTCTAGATATACCAAGCACGATATTTTTATGGGCAAAACAAATTACGTACTTGTATTTCTCAACAAAACAATTTATTGCTATGAAGAAGACAAAACAATAGTTCTTATTCTTTTCCCTCCCTTCATTCCCCCACACAGAAGTGATGGACAGTGACTGTGGATGAGCTAGAGGTGGGAGGAGGCAGCTGGGACGAAGAAGGTAAGTGGGAAAGTCTAATAATTAGCACTTTGGTGTCACATGTCATGTGAAAAGGGTTTTGAGTTTTGTTTTTTAATGTCTTCCTGATTTCCAGAAATTTTATCTATGGCAATGAAAGGGCAAGTTGGCATGTACTAGAATGTTTGACTACCTCCAATGTTTTGAGCTTTCACTTTACAGATAGCCCCTTAGAGCTGGAGGGTAAAAGTACTGCTTATTTTGGTCTTCACTTAGTGATTCAAAGACAATTTCAAATTCGCATCCAAATTTCTCTACTTCTTGGAGGGAGACCAAAGAGCTCGTTTGTAACTATTCTTGTTGATAAAGTGCTGGACAGCAAAACACATTTATCTATAATTTTTATAGTTAAAAGATCACTGATCATAATAAAAATCAGAACTACTTGAACAGTCTTCATGTTGTTATTTAAAAGATATAAAAGATGTCATAGGATCTTCCAAGATGATTTCAGGATGAATTATTTTCAAGCCTACAGTCTCAACAGAAATGCCAATGCTAAAATATCAGTCAACAACAGACACATGAAAGAATGTTCAACATCCTGTGGGTTCAGGCAAATATAAATCAAAACCACAGTGAGATACTACCTCACACTGGTCAAGATGCCTAAAATTAACAAGTCAGGAAACAACAGATGTCGGCAAGGATGCAGAGAAAGGGGAGCCTTCTTGGTGGGAATGCAAGCTGATGCAGCCACTCTGGAAAACAGTATGGAGGTTTCTCAAGAAATTAGAAATAGGATGTCTCAGTCATTTAAGTGCCTGTCTTTGGCTCAGGTCATAATCCTAGGGTCCGGGGATCGAGTCCTGCATCGGGCTTCCCTGCTCCACGGGAAGCTTGCTTCTCCCTCTCCCACTCCCCCTGCCTGTATTTCCTCTCTTGCTGTCTCTCTCTCTCTCTGTCAAATAAATAAATAAAATCTTAAAAAAAAAACCACATTAAAAACAGAGCTACCCTACGACCCAGCAATTACTCTACTGGGTATTTACCCCAAAGAAACAAATATAGTGACACAAATGGGCACCTACACCCCAATGTTTATAGCAGCAATGTCCACAGTAACCAAACTATGGAAAGAGCCCAGATGTCCACAGACAAATGAATGGATAAAGAAGATGTGGTGTATACATATACGATGGAATACTACTCAGCCAACAAAACATATGATATCTTGACATTTGCAATTATGTGGATGGAACTAGGGGGTATTATGCTGAGCAAAATAAGTCAATCAGAGAAAGGCAATTATCACATGATCTCACTCATATATGGCATTTAAGAAACAAAACAGAGGATCATGGGGAAGAGAGGAAAAAGTAAAACAAGATGAAACCAGAGAGGGAAACAAACCGAAGACACTCTTAATCATAGGAGACAAACAGAGAATTGCTGGGGGGGGGGGTTGAGGGGGGTAACAGGGAGACGTGTATTAAGAAAGGCACGTGATGTAATGAGCACTGGGTATTATATAAGACTGATGAATCACTGACCTCCACCTCTGAAACCAATGATACAATACATATTTTTAAAAAGTTTTTAAGTAAACTAAACCTTATAAAAAGTAGTTCATACAAATGAACCAATGACTGAAAATACTATTCACAAAGCATCACAGGAAAACTAAGAGGACAAAAACAAATACAAGTTCTTTATCAAAGGAGAAATGATAATTTCATCATATTTGAAAAAAGTGACCAGAAACAATCAAATCATCAAGAAGACTACTTAAAATGTTGATTTACTCTTACTGTTTTTAATAATGAACTTTGCAGTGTGCCATTATATATTAACTAATTCCTGTAAATCATATGTATTATATAGATAAATATATGCATATGGAATTTAAAAATTAAAAATAAAAAGTCAATCTGATGCCCATGTTGAGCTAATATAAGCACAGATCAATGTTCTCATATTAAAAAGGGGGTAATGAGACCTGTAGTGTCTACTTCTCAGGCTTATGAGGGTAACACAAAATAAAAGCTATGAAATCACTCCATGAACTATAAAGGGCTGCTATTATTATTATTATTAGAGATGACAAAGGTTTGAATCAATTTCATTTCCTAAAAGCAATCTAATGTCAAGTGCTTCTGATAAAATGTTTTGATGATTCAACTACTACATTTCCAAGATTGAATGCAATATTCAAAAATGAAAATGCCTCCAGCCACCAGAATCTAGAACGACTTCTACATCTTGTCCTAAGGAAAATCCTCATCTTGTGCTTCCACATTGCACAGCACAGATGCCCATATCCAAAGCAGATCACAGACATTTCACTCACAAAGATGATAAAATAAGCAATTCCTAAAATTCAGAAAGTGATTAAGTTTGCTTCATAGCCAATGCTGACAAAAACGTAGGGTACTGATATTTTTACTGGAACGAAGGATACATGCTACAAACTACTTGACATAGGAATTTGCTAAGGAATCTCCCATAATCTTAAATCATCCATTTTGACAGTCTATGCATACCTCTTCTTGAAGACTACAAGTGTGTCCCTTAATTTATGCATATTTCTAACTGTGTACTTTCCCTCTTGAGATGTTACAGACTGCTCAAATGAACTTTGACATCAAATCTCATTTTAAGGGGGTGCCTGGGTGGCTCAGTGGGTTAAGGCCTCTGCTTTCGGCTCAGGTCATGATCCCAGGATCTAGCCCGCATTGGGCTCTCTGCTCTGCAGGGAGCCTACTTCCTCTTCTCTCTGCCTGCCTCTCTGCCTGCTTGTGATCTTTGTCTGTCAAATGAATAAATAAAATCTTTTAAAAAAAAAATCTCATTTTAAGGAAACAGCCACAAGTCTTAGAAAACAAGTTA
>PISX010028157.1:0-21954 GCA_004024625.1 Mellivora capensis
TGTGTGTGTGTGTGTGTGTGTGTGTAGTATTCTGGCATGAACATCTATGTTTGTGTTGCAGGACATTCATGGGAAAAATAATAACTGATATTTCTAAAGTAATTTTGAATTTCAAAGTCAACATGTTGCCCTGAACATTGCATTATTAAAAGTGGCTTGATCAGGCCCTCCTCACATTCCTGGGAGAGATTGATGAGGGCAAAAGTACCACTTACAACCTGCCATCCACAGCCAGAGCTCAAGGAGCATGCTGCTAACTCACCCTGTTTCCCCTTTTCTCATTCTCCTCATTCTCTTCTGGGTCAACTTTCTTTTCCCTGTGCCTCACCCAGCCTCCCTTTCCTTCAGAGCCTTTACTTTAGAAAACTTGATAGAAATTGTAAATTCTTTTTCTCCCTCTTTGAGATGTAAATCTTTAAAAGAGCTTCTTCCATGGGGCGCCTGGGTGGCTCAGTGGGTTAAGCCTCTGCCTTTAGTTCAGGTCATGATATCAAGGTCCTGGGATCGAGCCCCGCATTGGACTCTCTGCTCAGCGGGGAGCCTGCTTCCTCCTCTCTGCTGCCTCTCCACCTACTTGTGATCTCTTCTGTCAAATAAATAAATAAAACCTTAAAAAAAAAAAAAGAGCTTCTTGCAGGCCTTATAACTGAAGGAATATCTTTCTCAGGGTCCGGGACCCATCTCTTTGAAATGTAATCCGCAGGGACCCTAGGGCCTGCTTTCCCAGTCCCCAGGGAGGGTAGGATTCTAACGAAGGTGCCTGGCTTCAAGCAGCAAAAACTACCTCCTCAAGATACGAGAAGTGTATTTTTCCTTTGGATAAAGGCAATTAGGCCATGCACCCGGCCACCCCAATTACTAGGTGAGTTTAGGATGGACTGTGCGTGACAAATGGAGCTGTCGAGTCCTCTTGCTTGGGGACAAATCATCATTAGCTGGAGAACAGGTATGTAATGTGACACATGTACTTGGCTGTAGAAGAGGTGAGATTTTTTTCTATCTTCTCAATCTCTTTAGTGATTTGTCTGTGAGGCGCGTCACATTCTGGTTGAATGCCGAATAGGAAAATTGTTTCATCTTCTGCTTTTGTGGTAAGATTTTCGGGGTAGGCGGGAGATTTTGTTTTTGGTCGTATCCTCCAGCTGCTTCTTGCGCAGTTTTCCTTTGAGCCTCCTCCTTTGCCCCCTCCTGAAACCGCATTATGTTACCAAGAAATACCCAATAAACCTTAAAGGATTTATCCTCTTCATCATCTCTCCATTTACTCCTACATCCTTTTGCCTGGATTTTGCTCTAACAGTCCTTTGGGAAAAAAAGTCCTTTAAGCCTGACTGGATATTTCTTTTATGAATTTAATTTTGCTGAGTAGTTTTCTTTCTACAAATAAAAGTATCCACTTTTTTTCATATAATGAAATATATATATATATAATATGTTTATTTAAAATATTGAAATGTGGATAAACAAAATGAAGAGAACAAATCCACTATTAAGAATATTCAATGCTCAGTAGACCATCTGGCCTCCCTAGGTTCATCTGCACCTATGACTGCAGTAGTCAGTTTGGGAAGGACTCTCTTCAGACCTTTGAGGTTTGGTCAAGAAGGGAAAAGTAGAGCCTCATATTCTTCTGGTGAGGCGATAAAGGGTTTGATGGGAAATGAAGTGAGGACATAGAGCAAGGATACTTTCAACAAGTTTGGCCTGGGTGATGACAAATCTGTGTGTTCAGGAGCATGGTGTTAAAGGAAGGTTTTTTCCAAGATGACGGAGACTTGACTCTACTTAAATGCTGATACACACCTCCATCTTGCAACCTGCAGGCTCTTAGCATTCTAGTTCTCAGCATATCTGCACTGTGCTGAGGACGTTCTCCCAGGACACCGGGCTTGACTTATTGAAACCAGAGGTTTCAATATATATTTCTATACAGACACACTTTATGGTAATTTTAAGAACAATTAAAAAGTAAAATGTTGAAAAAAAAAAAGGATTGAGAGTGAAAAAAGTCACTTGGAACGTTACCATCCAGAGACAGCTGTTGTTAACCCTTTTCAATCTATCCGGGTATCCACACCCAGATAGGTGACAGAGCTTTGTCTCCTCTTGTTCTCTTACCCGTCCCTCAAGGACTCTTTCTCTTTCTTTCTTTCTCCTGGTCTACATTGAAGCAAGTTCAAAGATTTAAGTCTCAGTTTAAGTTCAAGACAGAGAGATACAGTTGCATGCTTGCAGGGCTAGGCTATCCTTCCCCAGAGTTCTGACAGGAGAGGGATGGAGGTGAGAAGGATCAGAGTGGAGCTGGGGATGAGGAGGGGTGGGGTCCTGGACGTCCTGTTAAGGAGCTGGGAGTAGCCTGTCAGAACCCAGTGCAGAGCCAGTCCTGAATTTGGACCCTCCCACTCCACTGGTCTCTGTCTACAATTGTCCTACAACAGTCCTAGTCTCTCAAAAAACCTGCCTGAGCAGACAGTAGTGCACTTGCATAACTCTAATGAGGCTGAGCCTGAAAAGAAGTCCTCAGCTCTGGACCAGAGGTAACTATGCAGAACTGTAAGCATTTTCCTATGAGCCAGTATGGCAGTGGAGTCACAACCACTGTTTACATATGTGAAGGGTTTCCTGAATGAGGTGGACTTGGTAGAAGGAAAGAAGAGAAACTTAATATTTCTCTCACTACCATCTTTGGACACCAGTTCTGTGAAATCATTCTTCTTGTGCCTGGATGAAATTGTAAACAGTTTTTATATCTTTCAAACACTGTCAGTCAATAAAAAGTCTGGTGGAGCATAATATAAAAACCATGAACTTCCAACCATTTGAAACCTTTCCTTCCCTTAGAGAATATTTTGGCTTAAAAGCCCATAGTGGGGGAGGGGGACATGGGCAATTTTAATCTCTTCTTTACCACTTGTTCCTTTACTTCTTCCCCATCCATGAGGTTGCATCTGACTTTTCTGGGATTGGAATAGAGGAGAGGAGAAATATGGGCAGCTGGCATGGGTAGTGTGGTATTGGCACTCATAGATGTAGTGGATCCCATAGGTGATTTCTTCTTGTGGTTTGCTTTTGTGGGTTATCCAGTGCCTCCTCCCATTACTGAGGATCTCTCACCTGCACGCCTTTTGGCTTGGCTGCTGGTGCTACCCTCTGTGTCTCTGACCCCCTCTCCTGTGTCAGGTTACAGGGTGCCTTCCTGATGGTGTTGATCCCAAGGGGACCCAGTGGGGCTTCCTCCCAAGGGACCCTATCTCCACCCATGGGAAACCCAGGCAACATTTGTCTTCCGGCTTCTGGACATGTGTGACAGGCACAGCTTCTTCTTTTTTGGAATTTTCTGGAGAAAGGGTAATTTCAATCCTCATTCCTTCAAATCCAGAGGACACACATCATGCTCTCTAAATGCTTCTATTGATGCCTCTCTCATTTAGCTTAATGTGAAGAGGAGAAGCACACTCTTTTTCTCTGGCACATTGACATTCCTCTCCAAAGGAATCCCCAATGATGGGACTTTAAGCTCCAATAATTCTCCATTTTCTTTCATAGATAATGGAGATTGGTGATGGGGAAAGGCAGAATGCTTTGAACTATCTCTGGCCTACAAAGGTGGTGTAGCATCTTGCCTTGGAAGTGAGGTTACTTGGTACCTTTTTTTTCCCCTTCTTGCAGTCTTTTGCCAAAAGAAAGACAAAAAGGTCTCATTCAGAAGAATTTTGTCATCCCATTTATACTGCTTTTCTCAATGGATACTCTATGGTAATATTTTTCAATGCTAACAACTACACATCTGCATGCTTATCTTAACAGATTATGTTTCTTCATTTTATTTATTTTTTTCTTCATTTTAATTATTAAAAAATTCAAAGGCAATGTCTGCTTTTGTAAAAATTCGGTAAATACGGAAAAGTGAACATTCCCTTTTACTCAATGATTGAAATTCTTTTCTCTTCCCTGTAAGAAGCCATCTCAATTTTCTATGTGTCTTTTCAAATCTTTAATCACCCACTTACAAAGATGTGTATGGATTTAGACATTAAGAACAGGACAATATTATGTCTACAGCTTAATGTCTTCATGATTTGACTTCTTTATGAGTACTTTATGAGCCTTATCTCATTCTTTTAAACTACAGCCCAATATTTCAAAGAATAAATGTACTGTCCTTTTATTTTTTAAGCACTTCCTTACTGATGGATTTTGGGGGGGTGTTTCTAATTTTCCCATACTATTAGTAACGCTAAAGTGGAATTCTTTCTGTACATGTGTGCATAGTTTTAAAGGATGGACTCCTAGAAGTTCAATTGCTGGCCCATTTAAAATCTTGATAGATATTTTCTTCCTAGAAGTTATTCTGGTTATATCTTCATCAATAGTGTATGAAAGTCCCTGTTTCCCATACCCTTATTGGCCATCACTAGATATTATCAGTAATGAGGATTTTGGCCAATTTGATGGGCAAAAAAATAACATTTTGTTGTTATTTTATTCTGGATGTCCCTGCTTACCAGTAGGTTTTAATATCCTTTGATAGGATTATTAGACTTTTGTGTTTTCTTTCCTGTGAGTCATTTGTTTAGGTCCATTGGCTTCTTCTTCTTCTTTTTCTTCTTCTTTTTTAAGTTTTATACCTCTCTGATAGTATCTCCTTAAATACTTTCATTACTAACCTTTTGTTTTGCATATATTGCTAGACAAGGCTGACCAGTTTTCTTTCATTCAGAATGTTTCTTTCCATGTTGAGAAAACTCCATGCATAACACCCATGGTCTCAGTTCACTCCTAAGTAAGAATGACTTAAGGGGTGCCTGAGTGGCTCAGTCAGTTGAACATCCAACTTTTGATTTTGGCTTAGCTCATGATCTCAGGGTCGTGACATCTAGTCCCACCTTGGGCTCTGTGCCGGGTGTGGAACCTGCTTAAGATTCTCCCCCCCACTCTGTCTCCCACCCCTGTCATGCATGCATGCATGCATTCTCTCTTTCTCTCTCTCTAAAAAAAAAAGAATGACTTAAAAAGTTTGGAAAAAGAGACTGAAGGTGTGTGTGGCTGGTTGAGTGTCTTGTTGCCCTCCTTCCCTTGGGGCCACACCTGCTCATAGAGAGCAATGTGTTCTCCTGTTCTTCCCCATGCTGGGAGCTTCCTTTGTGGGATGGCCTGTGGTGGCCCAGCCCTGTCTGTGAATAGGTGGACAACTGTGATTCATTCTGGGAGCAAGTAGTAGAAAGTATCTTTTATAGAGACACGAACTGTATCCTCTGTTACCAGAATTATTGTAGGAAAGATGATATCTTGATTATTCTCTGCCATATTCTTTTTTTAAAAAATTTATTTATTTGTCAGAGACAGAGGGAGAGAGAGCGAGCACAGGCAGACAGAGTGGCAGACAGAGGCAGAGGGAGAAGCAGGCTCCCTGCCGAGCAAGGAGCCCGATGTGGGACTCGATCCCAGGACGCTGGGATCATGACCTGAGCCGAAGGCAGCCGCTTAACCAACTGAGCCACCCAGGCGTCCCATCTCTGCCATATTCTTTGAGAAAAGGTAACTTTTTATTTTGAAATACTTTCAAACTTCAAGAAAACTTACACAAATAAACAAAGAACTTCTCTATACCCTTTGCCCCAGTTGCTCAGTTGATAATAATTTACCACATTCACTTTATAATTTTCTCACTTACTCTTATTTTCAGCCATATGAGAGAGGATGCCCATTATCTTTAAATAAATAATGTGTATTTCCCAAAAAAAGGACATTCTTCTAAATAAATTCATTAAATTCATTGTTTATTCATTAAAATCAGAAGATTAACTGATTCAGTACTAGTATTTAATCCACATTTAAATGATGTCAACTGTCCCAGTCATATTCTTGTAGCAAAACAAATACATGACAAAACAACAGCAGCAAAACCAATTCTTCCCTATTATGCCTTGGCTTTTTTTTTTTTCCCAGAACTGAATCTTGGATGATGCATATTTGGTTTTCATATCTCTTTTAGCCTCTTTCAATCTGGGAAATTTCATTGCTGTATCTCCTGGGTCCAGAAAAGGAATTCATAAGTATTTGTTGAATGGATTAATACCAAGTAGCTTTCCAATTAAAAACTACAAGGAAAAGAAAACATCTAGAACCAGGTGATAGAGAAACACAAGCAGAAATTAATGTCGGAGGGGGCTACTGCAGAAGTGAGACCTGCTCCTCCTCCAGGAACTCCCTCCAGGAGAGACTTGACGCCAGGAATCAATAGGCCCAAGGAGAAACTGACCAAGGGGATGTTCGTAAAGGTAAGTAGGCAAATAGTGATTCTTGGAATAGCCAGGCTCATCATTCCTTCTGCCCTCCTTCTGTTTCCAGAGTGACTGGCTGAAGGCTTTGCCCTAGAGTGAGACTACAGAGGAGTGGACCCAGACCTTCACTAACTCTAGGCCCTCAGATGGTCACAGAGAAGAAGAAGCAAGCAGGACTGTCCCTTAGCAGGAGATGCCAGCTTGTCTGTTGGTTCAACTTCTATACAACCACTATACAACCACAGACCTTAATGGGAAACCCTTTGGTCAGCGTCCTCATCCTATGTACCTCTTTAGGCCTTCCAGGAGAGAGATCTATCATGGAAACTGACATAAAGAAAGTTGTAGAAACCTTTGCCAGATATTTAAAGCATTACTAAGTGCCAGGAGAGGGAGGCCTAAAGGTACCTCACTTAAAACAAAAACTCACCAAATATTTGAGAAAAACAATCTGAAAAAGAAGAACTAAGACAAATGTACAGAATAACTGATTCATAAAAAAACAACCTTTTTTCATTTCATATACAACAGCAATTATTTAGAAAACATTGACTGGCTATGAAATCCACAAAACTAGGGTAAATTTCCACGAAGAGCCATTAAACAAGAAAGACTTAAGATTTTATTTTATTTTTTTACTTAAAAGATTTAAAAAATTTATCTGAGAGAGAGAGATAGAGAGTGAGAGCTCAAGCATGAGCAGCGGGGAGCAGCAGGCGGAGGGAGAGGGAGAAGCAGACTCCCAGCTGAGCAGGTGGCCCCAAGTGGGGCTCCATCCCAGGACCCCAGGATCACGACCTGAGCCAATCCCAGGACCGTAGGATCATGACCTGAGCCAAAATCAGACATTTAGCTGACTGAGCCACCCAGGCACCCCCAAAAAAGACTTAAGATTTTAAAGATGATGTGAAAAGAAAGTAATTACTAGAAGGGCTGAGTAACTGAAAGTACTTCACTAAAGATTTGGAAATTAAGGTTTTTAAAAAAAAAAAAAAAAGATTTTATTTATTTGACAGAGAGAGATAGTGAGAGAGGGAACACAAGTAGGGGAAGTGGGAGAAGGAGAAGCAGGCTTCCCACTGAGCAAGGACCCTGATGTGGGATTGGATCCCTGGACCCTGGGATCATGTCCTGGGCCAAAGGCAGACGCTTAACAGACTAAGTCATGCAGGCACCCCATTTTTTAAAATGTAAAACAAAAAGGCAATAGAAATTTTGGTTCAAAAGTTAAGAGATATAGATAAGCCCAGAAGAACAAATGTTCATTTAAGAGAAGCTAAAGAGAAGAAAACAGAAGGGAGACAAAAAAAGCCAAAGGAAATAGCAGAAGGAAATTTCTCTGGGGGCACCTTACACTTAAAGACTTCAGATCCACATAGGGGCATTAGAGGACAAAATAAAACAAGATGAAACAAGAGAGGGAGACAAACCATAAGAGGCTTTTAATCATAGGAAAGGAACTGAGGGCTGCTATAAGGGAGGGAGGTGGAGGAATGGGTAACTGGGTGGTGGGCATTAAGGAGGGCATATGATGTAATGAGCACTGGGTATTATATGAGAGTGATGAATCATGGGTCTGTATCTCTGAAACCAATAATATATTATGTGTTAATTAATTGAATTTAAATAAAAAATGTTTAAAAAATAAATTAAAACTGAAGTATGAAGACACACACACACACACACACACACACACACACACAGACTTTAGATCCAGAGTGCCCCCTAAGGGTAGGTAGGAATACTGAAAAACCTGCCCATCTAAATTTTTGAATTTTATGGGTAAGGAAAAGTCTTATTAATTTACAGAGAAATAAGCCACTCACAAAGGAAAGCAAATCAGATTAGCAGTGTCTTACCTGCAACACAGGAAGCTGAAGGACAATGGAGCAGAGTCTGCCAAGGTTTAAAGCTGCATTATCTATAGCCAGTTACCCATTCTGAGGCCAAATTAAAGAGCTATCAGAGCATATCCCTCAGACTCCTTTTTTTGGAACCATTGTTCCACAAACAATACAATTTCAAGAAAGGAGAACATGATATAGAAGAAAGGGGGATAAGCAGAGAAGCCCATAGAATTTATAACTAAATGTAAAAAGTTCTTGTTATAATCACTGTGTTTAATATAATTATAAAGAAATGATTCTTGGGGTGCCTGGGTGGCTCAGTGGGTTAAGCCGCTGCCTTCAGCTCAGGTCATGATCTCAGGGTCCTGGGATCGAGTCCCCCATCGGGCTCTCTGCTCAGCAGGGAGCCTGCTTCCCTCTCTCTCTCTGTCTGCCTCTCTGTCTACTGTGATCTCTCTCTGTCAAGTAAATAAATAAAAAATCTTAAAAAAAAGAAGTGATTCTTAAAATAGAAATATAGTCTCCATTATATTGAATTGTTGATTACTATTTTATGTATTTTAATAAAATACTTATAAAATCATATATTACTATCTTGTATGTTATGTATTATATTTTCATGAAAACTCACGATATCTGAAATAAAATGTTATTTCATTAAAATCTTGGAAGACTGAATGGAAC
The DNA here is from genome assembly GCA_004024625.1 of Mellivora capensis. Taxonomy (NCBI): domain Eukaryota; kingdom Metazoa; phylum Chordata; class Mammalia; order Carnivora; family Mustelidae; genus Mellivora; species Mellivora capensis. Next base: position 8,816 of record PISX010028157.1, read on the forward strand.
AGAGGGGTAAGTCATACATACTACAGATCTAATTTTGGCGGGAGAAAGTCATGGATATTAATTGTTACTGATACAAAAATAGCTTTAAATAGGTTTGCTAGAAATTTACATATATTTACTAATGGAATGAGTCTAGTATATAGATGTTGGCAGTGTGTTACTTGCTTACTTAGTATCTGTTCTTGCTTTCTTCCTTAGTTACAGAATTCTGATTTCACTTAGGGAGGTAATGTGTGTGCTTAAAGGATAGCATTCTGCAGTGATGTGGTGGCTACCTTACTAAATGGAAATGGAGGTGTGTGAAATGTCAGGAAAGGCTTCTCAAAAGGAGCTGACCCAGCTGACATGAGCCCTTTGTGGCCTTTGCCCTTCTTTCTTCCTTCTGCTTGGAAGTTGGACACAGAGGCTAAAGACCTCACAGACAGCCATGGTCTTAAGAAATCAGAGTTGTGTTCTAAGGATTGGAGAACAAAAAGAGAAGAGCTGGCTGGATTTCTGAGGCCAGTGGAGCCTCTATACCAGTCCTGGGCTGACTTTCCTCTAGATTTTTTTTTGCTTGGGAAAGAAAAAAAAAAAAGCATGCCTTTAAGCTGTTCATTTTGGAGTTTCTATTCCATGTGGCCAAACTGAATCCTAATTGATTTACAGATCTTCCAAACTGATAGAGAAACAGGAACAACAACAAAGACTTAATCAATCCAGCAAAGGTTAAGAAAGCAGAAAGGAAAAAAAAAAAAAAAGAAAGAACAACAAGGAAAAATAAATGGCAGGTTAGAAAGTATACTGAAGTCATAGATTTCTTTTCTAAAAGACACACCAAAAAAATGATTCACAACAGCTGAAAATAAAGGGTTGTTAAAGACATGTGAGATGAGGGGTGCCTGGGTGGCTCAGTTGGTTAGGTGGCTGCCTTCGGCTCAGGTTGTGATCCCAGGATCCCAGGACTGAATCCTGCATCAGGCTCCCTGCTCAGTAGAGAGTTTGCTTCTCCCTCTCCCTCTGCTTGCTGCTCTGCCTACTTGGGCTCCCTCTCTGTCAAATAAATAAATAAATAAAATCTTAAAAAAAAAAAAGATGTGTGAGGTGAATGGATGGCAATATTTGTAGCTGGCACAACAGAATTCAAGGCTGAGTGGTATTTCAAATAGCATTGCTAAGAAAAAAGTAAAATATGCCAGGAAGATATAATAGTTACAAATTTTTATGCACTGAGCATGGAAACAGCAAAAACTGTTAAGAAAATGAGGTGTATCTGACAAAACCAAAATCCCTGTAGGAGATGTCACTCTGTGAGTCTCAGGAAGTGATGATTCACATGAACCAGATATAATTTTGTGTATAGACAATTTGAATAATGGACAATGGACAAGTTACATGGCCCACCACTTAGCAAACTCTTGTGCCAATATATGTTATTATCCGGTGCCATTTTTATGAACTCTGACAAAATTCCCACCCTTGAAGAATCCAGTTATCTGCCTTCTCTGGTATTATTCCAAGTTTATTGAGCATTTCTAATTAAGAAAATACACAAAACTTTAAAGACAATACCTTCACATTTCTGGTTTAAAATCTCAGGCCCTCGACTCTCCAAACAAATCCACAATGCTTGCCTAGTTAGCGCTGCCTCCCATTCTCCACAGAAGCTATGGCAGACTTTATTCGAGCTCTGTAAACCTCCCACCCCAGCACATCCTGCCTCACCCACAGAGTGAAGCTCATCCGCTTCACAGAGAAAATAGAAGGGCTTGGACATAAATTCCCTTTGTTTCCTGGCAACATCTACAATGTTAAATGTACTCACATGCACTTTTTCTCTCTTCCATAATTACGATGTTCAGAGTTCTCCTCTCTCTTGTCTAAGACTTAACCCTTCATCTAGGATCTAAATTCCATCTTCTGCCCTCTTAGAACTCTTGCTCTGTGGATTATTTCCACTCCATCCTGCACTTTAATTTCTCCTGGCATTTTTAAAACAAAAATGAAACAGGGCTTACAAGATCCTTTGTGATCTTGCCTCTTCTTGTCGCTCCCCAGCATTATGCTGATACATTTCTCACCCGTTGGTCTATGTCCTGGCCGTGCAGGTTTTCTGTCAGTACTTCAGTGTGCCTTATTCTCACTTGTCCAGGGATTTTGCACATGTTGATCCTTATTTCTGGAATGCCAGAACCTTCATCTTCATCTTCATCTTCAATCCCCTTCATCTTCAATCCCCATATTTGAGTAATGGCTTTTACATGTTTCATCTTATATCCCCTTCTTTAATGAACCTCACCTACACCACTTAATAGCCCTATCATAGCACTTATCATTTTGATATACTAAGAGATTTATTTTTCTGGTCCTCCTCATTCTTGTTTTCTCCAAAAAGACCGAGACTGTTCTCTTCAGTGTTGAACTCCTGACATGTGGAACATGTGAACCATTCAACATTTTTGGTTGGATTGGGTCAATCATTTGACTGAATCTTTGGCCTTAAAGCATAATGCAGAACTTTAGGAAGCTTAATTGGATCATATGGAAAGTATATTTTGTGTAGTTGAGAGTCCTAAGTGGTGCTATTCATCAAGCTAAAATTGAAACCTTGGAATTTTCCAGTTGGGAGAGATGAAGTCCAAAGTCATCAGTGTCTGAAGAAATGAGCCAGAGAGAGGTTTTCATTGTACATGGTCATATTTATCCTGCTCTGTCCCTGACCCCAACTAGAAGACATGACCAGTGAGGGTCCCCCATCTGATCTGGCCTCCTCCTCCAAGCATTTTCTCTCCTGGAAAAGGAGTGAAGGGTAATCTTGGCTTTCTCCTAGAGATAAATACAATGATATATTTCAATGAAGAAGCTTAATCAATGAAACTGAGAAATAATATCTGAGCTCCTTAATGCAATTCTGTTTGGGCATCTTACTCAGTTTAGGTATTCTTGACAAATGCCCCTTATCTGGATAGTTTTTTTTAATTCAAAGGATTTGATTATTACTTTGGGATTTCATATTTTCTGTGGTGGAAGCAAAGAGTGTAAAATGCTTAAAGTGGGTATTGAGTAGGGTGGCTATCTGCCCTGGTTTGCCTGGTGTAGTCTCAGTCTAGACCCATTTTTTTTTCCAGAGTCTGATCTGGGTTAGCATGTGACCTCAATTTTTCATATGTTAGCAAAATTAATATTATTTTTAACTGAGGTTAAATAAATAAACTGAGGTCGTTTGGTAGACCTTCTTTTTGTACTTCGGTAGTGTTCTCACTGGGTAGTGTGAGAAACCCACACTCTCATTTTAACACATGGTTAAATCTGAAAGACAGCTCGTGATATTCTTTCTTACTTCTTCTTATCTTTTATAGATGTGATTTGACTAAAACCTCACTTTGAAAGACAGCATGCAGTGCACTCTGATACAAAATACTGTGCCTACTTGGAACAATTAGGGACAGTGATTTCCTTCAGGTCTTGGATGGTGGTGGGAGAAGTGTTTGCATGGTCCCCTCTGCTGGCTAATTGGGATGTCAGCTACTTGGGGTGTCATCTGTGAAGTGGTCTAGATAGTGCAACAAAAATTAGGGTATAGACTGACAGAGGCAACAGAAAAATTGGGCAGTTATGAGAGATATTTAGGGGACCAGAGGCTGATCAGGTCTGTAATAGAGATGAATACAATGATATATTTCAATATATCATATCAATAGACAAATAGTAAATAGCCCAACTTTCTTTGTGACAGTGGTTTTGGTCAATTGTTTTATGGTTCATATCTCATTTACTTATTTTATTGTTTGGTATGGTTTTGAGAATTTTGAGCACTTTTGGCAGCAATGAACTAAAACAAAAAACAAACAAAAATTAAGTAGCCGATATTCATTTCCTACAGAAAGTTGCTGATGAACATGACACTTGTCAAAATATTTGAATTTACTATCCATTCCAAAAACCATACTGTTATGGTTTGAATGTTTTATCCCCCTAAAATTCTTAAGTTGAAATCCTCATGCCCAGAGTGATGGTATTAGGAGGTGGGGCCTCTGGGAGGAGCTGAAGTCATGAGGGTGGAGGCCCCATGAATGGGATTAGTGCCCTTATACAGAGACTTACAAAGAGAGCTCCTGTGTCCCTTCTACCAGATGAGGATACAGTGAGAAGACCTCACCAGAGTTTGACTTGATCTTGGACTTTCCAACTTGCAAAACTGTGTGAAATAAATTTCTGTTGTTTATAAGCTCCTCGGCTTATGGTAGTTTTGTTACAGCAACTCAAAGAAACCAAGACACAAAGTCCTATCCCTGACCACAGAAAGCCAGAAGACACAAGACTGCTGAAGAAGCATTACCATCCAAGGCAACTTTGGCATGATTTAAGAACACCGTACTCAAAGGCAAAGCTTTAATGTCTACAGCTGCAGAAAGTATATTTTTGTATTACTCTACGGGAGTATGACTTTCATTTAGATCAAATGGCTGTTCTAAACTAATTTTGTTAATTTTAAATTCCAAGTTTTCTTGAGCGTGTGTGAAAAATGAACTTCTGGCTGTTAAATTATTGGCTCCATTAATGAAAGGACTTGGCAAACATTTAAAAGATGCCCGTTTTATATGAATGTCATCAGATATTTTAAGTAGAAAATCAACTAATTCCAATAATGGTTTGGTATTTTTCCCATTAAATTCATGGACTCAGAATAAAGATTTTGGAAGTTCACTTGACATTATTGGGAATGCTATTGTAAATTTAGTTAAACAGTTTAAATTTGAAGATAAAAAGTATTTGGAGGAGCCTGGGTGGCTCAGTTGGTCTGCCTTTGGCTCAAGTCATGATCCTGGAGTCCCCACATGGAGCCCTGCATTGAGCCCTGCATTGCATCAGGCTCCTGGCTCTGTGGGGAGTCTGCTTCTCCTTCCCTCTGCTTCTCCCCCTTCTTGTGCACTCTCTCTCTCAAATGAATAAATAAAATCTTTTAAAAAATTATTTGTTCTTATGGTGATAATAGGAATATAAGTTTTGGTGGATCATAATGTCGTGGTAAAAATGTTATAAAATTAAAAAAATAGGAATGTACTTGTGGTGCACACATAATTTATATTTGGGACCAAATAAGTGACAATATTCTACCAACCAAACAGGGCTACAGTTGTCAAAATTTACAAATATACATTAAATTGATAAATACATATATAAAATGACAAGCTCGCATATAATTAATATATGTTTAAGGATACATATATACATAATAAACATGCATATACAAGCATAAATCATAAATTATATGGATATAGCTTATGAGGAAGCTGATACCATCAACTTAATTTAAAAAGTAAGCATAATAATTATTATTGATTTATATTCATGGACATTAGTTTGTGAATTCTGAGTACATTTTGTTTAAAATTCACTGGAAGTCTTTAATCAAAGTATTCATTAAATGCCAAGCACTTCAGTATTTGAAGCTTTTAATAAATTGCAATGTTTGAAAAGAAAGCCTGCAACAGAAGGACACTGAAATTTATTTACATAAAAGCAAGTGAAACACCAAACAAATCAAATGATCAGCACTCAAACATTTTACAAGGTTTAATTTTGAGATTTTAGAATAGCTCAACCTCATGGGAAGAATGTTTTTTTAGAGGTTCTATATTTAAACAAACAAATTGACATTTTATTCTGGAATTTGCTGCAATTAAGGAGCCCTATGATGTTGCGTTATCTCAATTTGGTGAAACATTCAAAGAATCATAAGGAAAGATTACTTGTCAGTTCTTTTTGCCTTCTAAAAATATTTGTCAGGTAATGCTATTCTCAACAAGATAGAAGACAGTATCTGTGGAAATTTCCGAGCTGAGATATTTACACATTTCAATAAGGAAAAATTAGAATACAGTATTTTATTTGGCAGAATTTTCTGAGTTTACCAGTTACTTCAGCAATTGCAGAGAGAGTGTTTTTCTCACTTAAAATATTATGATCTACAGAAAAGAGTTAATTAAAGGTGCCAACAATTTCAAATTTATTACCATAAAATGCAACTTTGACAAAGGTTGGCAGAAATAAAAATAATAAAGTCATATTGAAAGAATATTCTTGAAAATAAAACCAGTTGACATGGTGTTGGACAGAGAGGGCTGAGACGCAGATCAAGGTCTGAGAGTACACACCCTGATAATTATTCTGCTTACGTTACTTTTTAGTGCATGGTTTGAGGCATGATGTGTCTATTATAGTCTATGAATTCCAACAATTGTATTATAACTTGCTAAAAAATATGAAATGATTGCCATTCTGTAATTTTCTGTGTTGTTCTCTGGAACTGTTAGGAATAAATGATCTTCCAGAAACAGTCCATCTTGAATTCCCTGGGTGAGTGATGTTTAATCACATCACCTGCCAATTTCTGTGAACCTCTGGGAAACTATCAGGTCATGAGAATTAATAGAGTAGAATATTTAATACCTTGAGGTGATTTCTTTGTCAAAGATGGGACACTGAGTTCTCTTGAAAATACAGCACTGGGAGCTGGCTTGGGTCACCCTTCCTACTGACTTATTGTTTAGGCAAAGAGGAGAACATCAGTGAAACTTCCAGGGACAAAGTTGACCCTTATTTGTCAGGTCTGACCCCTGTGGAGAGGAAAAAGCCAAAGCAGGATTTTAGGAAAACTTTATTGCCAGAACCCGTGTCTTAGAGAAATCAAGAGAAATGGGGAATTCAGGAGTACAGCTCCATGGCTACATTTTGCAAAGTGGTAAGCAATAATGTCAATGATCATAATCTCTTATGATTTGGGTCACCTGCACAACGTGTGTTTTTCTACTAGTTTTTCACTACATATTAGTCTTTTTTCAGGGGATTCAAATATTGAAAACATTTGATTCATGTTAAAGTGCCATGTAAAGACACCCCCCCCCCACCCCCTGCCCTAAGCAAAACAAAAAAACCTCCTAGAAAACGAGTCTACAATAATCTGGGAAGGAGATAAAAGATTGTTCATAGACACTTAAACCATGTCAGATCATCTGGGGTTGTTTATCCAGGGCATTTAAATAATAATTTAAATAATAATGCAGTTTGTATAAAATTGTTCATACTTTAGCTTAAATGAAAACAAGTCTGGCATAGTCCTTATGCACAATAATGACTAAGGATCCCAAGCTTGCCTACTTGGTGCCTGTCCTTCTTCACTGAACATTGTTGGAGAAAATCATAAGCCAGCTGGTCTTGGTTTAAATGTATCGCTACAAACCTACACTGGGTGCTTATCACTGCCCATCAGCCTGACCACATTTCTCCAGTAAATATGCTCCCCACTCACTCCTTGCCTTCCCTCCTCAAACCTTCTGGGAACACTGAGCTACTTTCTGTGCTTAGGGCCTTTGCATGAATTTAACCATCTTTTCTACTGATCAGTCCTGTCTCTTTCTCTCTATCCCAGGTCGCTCTTCGACTTCCAGACTTTTCTGTACAACTTGTTGGTGGACATCCATGGAAGGCTCACAGCTGTCTCAAACTCAGTATCATCTCTGTTATCCTCACTGCCCACAACTGCTCTTTCTTTGGTGTCTCTCATCCCACTTACTGGCGTGAACACATTCTTAGATGACCAGGTGAGAAACCTTGGGGTTGCCCTAGCTTTCTCAGCATTCTTAGTCATCCCCACATCTAATCAGCTATGTGACCCGGTGGAGTCCTCTGGATTCTTCCCCTTTATGTTCAGTGCCAAGCCCTGACTATCTCTTATACCAGCGAGTTTACCTGCCTACGGTCTAATCCATCCTCTGGTTGTTGCCAGAATGGTTTTTAAAATTTAAATATGATCTTGTCATTTCCTGCTTAAGATCTTCTAACTCTCTCCACTGCCCCTCAGGATAAACCTCTGATATTTAAGAGAGTAAACACGGCCTTTTGTGATCTGGCCCTGCCACATTGTTAGTTTTTTTCTCTCCTCAATCCCTTATTTGACGTTATGTATTTGACACAGGTTCCCCCTCCCCCCCCATTAACTTAAAGCTTTCCCTCTGCTGTTCCCTAAACCCAAGAGTCCTTGCCTTATTTCAAGCTTGTCTAAATCTACTCATTCTTTCAGACTCAGATGAAAAATCTCTATTAAAAGCTTTTCCTAGAGTTCTCTGAATCTTCCCCATTCTTTTAATTGAGGGTCAGGGATTTTGCCTTTGGGCTTCCATGGCACCCTGTGGAGTATGGGCCCAGTGAGTTTCCCTAGGACAGGCCCTGTGAGAAGTGTTGGAGGGAGGTTAAGGCATATCTGGCTGGTGGAGAACAGCCCCCACCCCCTGCCTGCCCATCTGACATCTTGTAGGGACTGGAGGTCAGGTATACCTGCAGGAGGCAGAGGGCTCATTGTGAAATAAATGGAAATAAAGCCATCAGGAATTGGAGGGTCTGGGGGCCAGTTGGTTCTCTGATCAAGAGTTTTCAGAAGAGATTCCTGACAGTGAGGGGTAGAGTTGGGGGGATAGTGGGAGATGGGACAGGACAGGCATGCGTGGGCCCTCACTTCTCCATGAGATAAACTTTTTGTCGGGCACTAGTTATAGAGAGATGACAATGGAAGATTTCTATCATCAAAGGTTTCACAATTGGGTTTGGGATTGAATTTGAGATAGAGAATATTTAATTTGCCTTGCTCCTACTGGGGGATATCACAGAAGAGATAAAATGAAGTGGTGATGTGCTACAGGGTCAGTGGGTGCCAAAAAGGGGATTTCTGGATAAATATTTAAAGGCAGTATGGACTCGACAGTTGGTTAGATAAAAGGATTGAGGGAATCGATAAGCACTGCGTGTCTGAGGGTTTAAGTCTGGGAGTGCACTGGTGAGTGTGTGTGTATGTGTGTGTGTGTGTGTGTGTGTATGGTATATGGATGGGTGGTGGGCAAAGGGAAGAACTGACTCCAGGACCCAAATGGTCTCCAGCAGCAGAGCATTAGAGTTGAGCACTTGGCCAACCATTGTAACTTTGCAATTTATACAAGTCTTTCTGAAGAGTGGACTGGGTCTCCGACACCAACAGCAAAACCGGCACCTGGCGGGGACTTTATAAACATCATCGCTTACTATTGACCCATTTCTCTAGTTGCCTCACTCCTGACCCTGCACAACATTAATTAGGAAATTATTACAGAAGTGGGGGCTTGAGAAATAGGAACATATGTTCTGAGTATCTCTCCCCTTTATTTTATAATAAATCCCAGGTTCAAGGTTATTAAATGTAAAGAAAGGGAAGGAATTGAACATGTGAGTTGGGGAGGTACCTGTTTTGAAGAAGATTCCTCCCTTGGCGTGTGTCCTCTTGAAGGGCTTTTCTCCATGAAGTCTTCTTAGAGCTGAGGGACATCCCTGTATTTGCAAAGTTGGGTATCCTCCACCCACCAGACTTTTCTGAACTTCTTTTCTCATTCTGCCCGCTTGTGCAGATCTTGCCTGGAAGTTGGACTGCAAATAGAGACCCCCAAAGGGAGAAGGTGACTTTAACTCACTGGAGTTGAGATGTAGACAGAGGCTGCACAATGAGGGTCATTGTACCCTGACTCCTGCAACCCACATGACTCATCTTCTCTGCCAAGAACCTCTGATGTTGCCCCTTTGCTCCTTTGATGCCTTTGACCCTTCACCTTGGCCTGGGTGACTGTGGACATGTGACTGGAATACAATGGAGCTGATTTTTTACTGGATGCCTTAGAAGAGCCTTGATTCAGTCCTTGAGAGTCAACATCTGGCAAGTCCTGATCCTTTGTGGATAAATTTGATTTTTGCCAACAGTTTTATCAATGTTATTTTCTGACTACCATTGCTTCCGCTTTGGCTTTGTTGAATCTTACTTTCCTTTAATGACACACTGGGCAGATACCATGACTTTCTGGTCAGTTGATTATTGAGGATCCATTCTTGAATATTTACTTTCAAGCTTTGTGTAAACATTATCTCACTTTTTTCTGTCTGCCCAGGCTAAGCATGTGGACGGAGGGAGCACCGAGGGACGGGTGTGCATCTGATTCTGAGATGTCTCGTGTTTGTTGGACTAATGAGGCCCTACCTTACATTTTCTGTTCAACCCCATATTAGGCTATTCCCCCTGGGCTTCCCTCCAGCTCCTGGGCACTGAGGTCAGAGAAATTAATTTGATAAGATTCCTCCCTACAAGGAGTTTACAGTCTGGGACTGATATTAAACTTAACACAAAAGGTGGTGAGATTAATCGTACTTGTAATAAGAAGCCATTAGAAAAGAAGGGTTTAGTTCAGGGATAGTGGAAGTGGAGGAAAGGACCTGTGTCGGATAAAACCTGCAGTGTCTGTGAGGACAGGACTTGACAGCAGAGCAGCTCCAGGGAGGGAGAGGGGTGGGGAGGGAGGGTGGTGTGGCTTCGATGGCCGTGAGATGATGAGATGTGGCTTCGATGGCCATCTGAGCTAGAAGATGAGAGTCCAAGTGAGTATGTATGTGTACATGCGAGTGTGCGTGTGTGTGGTTGGGGTTGTAGAGAGAAGTGGATACTCCCCGTCTTCTTTAAAGATCCTTGAAAGCCAACAGGAGTGTGTCCTGGTATTTGCACCGTCTTTTTTCAGATGTAAATGAGTCCTCAGGGTTAGTGACTCCAAAACCTGTGGCAGGAAATACCTCCCTCCCTCCAGGCCTCCTGGCCTGGCTCCTCATCCAAGGCCCAGGAGTTTGAGGGGATATATCCAAAGGTGGAAGGCGGGGATTTGAGTGGTAAAGATTTTTTTCATTAATTTAAAATAAGTGCCCAAGTTTAATGTCAGTCCTAAATAGGGTCAGAGTGGGAAGGCATAGGACTGGAGAGGTAGGGGCTACTCCAGAAAGGGTTCTTCTTTTTTCCTCCTGAAATGGTTAAAAAACACACTCCTTTGTACCTGGGTCATTCGAGAGGCTGTCTTCTTGGACCTCCTGTGGAAGGTGCTAGTGATTCTATGTCTGACGTCCTCATGTCCAGCATGTTCTCTCTCTAGTTCTCATACCAGTGTGCAGAACCCTGTCCTAAGGAGTAGGGGATGGAAAATAATAGAATTCAGTGGGAAGGAATGACCCAATCCCTCTGGGAGCCCCTAGCCTGATGAAGGAGATACCTAGATATCTAAGACACAAGCATAAATTGTCTTTATAGGAATCATCTCCCACTCATCACTTCGACTACACTCGTCTTTTTGTCAGGCACCTGTTGGCACTGCAGTAACAGGTTGTTGCGCCGAGCAGATGCAAGCTGACTGGTCACCTTGGGTGAGAGCACCAGGTATGGGCAGAAGGCAAAGAGGTTTGCTTTCCCAGGAAAACACCTTGAAATAAATGCCCCAGGCTTTGAATATTCTCATGTGACACATCACAGACCAATGAAGTTGAGTGGATATTTGGAAACAGTCAAAGGACATTCAGTTCCAACAGTGAGGAATATGAGGAGAGAGGCTGAAGTTAAAAAAATGGGGCTTGGACACTCTGATATGAGTCTTTCCAGTTTGCATTGGTTGCTAAAGAGGTTCTAAAGTTCATTCGAAAAGAGGAGTTTCCACAAATATTTTTGGAGCAAAAGATGCACTATTTCATTTTTCTTTTTCTTTTCTTTCTTTCTTTCTTTTTTTTTTATAGCTTTATGGAGACATAATTTGGACATCCAACCATGTTAAGTTTCAGGTGTGCAGTGGTGTTGATCTGTTATATTTGTATATTGCAAAATGATCAACACCATAAACTTAGCTACCGTGTGTATCTTGACACATAGTTCTTATTTCTTTTTTGTGGTGAGAGCATCTAAGATCTACTTTGTTAGCCATAGTCAAGTATATGATACAGTATTATTAGCTATCATCACCATTATATGCATTAGATCCCCAAACCTGTTAATCTTAGAACTGAAAGTTCATGCCCTTTGCTGAGTCTCACCCTATTTCCTGCATCCCCCGACCCCTGGTCACCAGCACTCTACTCTCTGTTCCTCTGAGATTGACTTTCTTAGGTTCCACATATAAGTGATAATTGGTCCTCTTTTGGGACAAGGGCTTTTTTTCTCAGAATGACTAGTTTGAAGAGGATAATGGCCACTTAGAGGTAGAAGCTCTGATTTATTTGTGACAAAGTTGTTCTCACCTTGCCATCATATAGTTGGACTTGGCTTTAGCAGGGCCACTGACATACTGAGCCAAGTTCTTCTGTCCCAAAGCAATGGAAGGCTGAGGCATCATTCAATCCTGGGAAAGTGTAGGGGAAGCAATACATTTTTGGGGGCCTTCCTGAAAGAAGAAGCCTATGAGGTGAAATTAGAAAGGAGAGGAGGTAGAAGTCCAGCTGCCAAGCTAGAGACTGCCCATTGCAAGTCTTGGATGTGGAAGGGGAGAGGCAAAACCAGGACAAATCAGCTTAGTGGAATTTATTTAGGGGACCCCTGCCAATGAGGGTGACATAAATGTGAGGTGAAGGGAGTTGTTTGAAGACTGGGATGGCCTTTATGGGAAGCTGTGATATGATGGGATCCTAAATAGGAGGAAAGAGGCTCCCAGTTTAACTCTGGGCCTTTTTGGCAATTAGAGCTGGTTCTAAAATACTGATGGGACCTGGATTGAGTCCTTGCCAAGTCCCTATTGGCCTGACCCATTCTTTAATCCCTGGAGGCACCGGAGTGGCAAGCCGAGATACATGAATTGCCAATTTGATCATGAAAATGACTTGGACAAATAGGATTTTTATGTTCCTGTAAGTTCACATGTGAGCAGGCCTTGGGGAAAAAGAAGCTGGCCAGTGGAGTATGAAGGACACTAGGGTTTCTGTTCCCTGCTGAGATTCCAGGAGGCTTAGGAGGCTATTTGTATCCTGAAATGTCCCAAATGGCCATAATCCTTGGTTCCCTCTGGGGTAGAATTCCATATCCCTCCCACTCTTCCTGTTCTGAGTTGGCAACCAAGAGGAGCCAGCCGGATACGTGGAGGAATTTAGCTTCCTTAATGGATCAGAGACACTTAGAGGGGAAGGGGCTTAGGCAGATGTCATTCCATCCCTAACTGCTAGCCTGGCAAGAAGGAGGGAAGCATGGATTGGAAGAACAAATATTGTGAAAATGTCTATGCTACCTAAAGCAATCTACACATTTAATGCAATCCCTATCAAAATCCCACCCATTTATTTCAAAGAAATGG
>PISX010028158.1:0-21486 GCA_004024625.1 Mellivora capensis
CCCTGTGTGCATATCCCACCTGGATTTCCCCCAGGGCAGTCTCAGTTTAGGACAGCTTGGGGCAGTCAAATTTCCATCAAAATTATCACCTCAGTGTTACCATCATCTCCAACAAATATAAAAATTAGAGGATAACTACAAAATCTAAAATTCCGCCTCAAAAGATCAAGACATGGAAATTCTTGAAATTCATGTACTAAAGAGTTAGGGATATCAAGCTTAACAAAAGCTTACAGTAATTAGAAGGCTGCTTAAAATAATAAATACAATTTATTCTGAAATTACTTCTCTCCCTTTAATTAGAAATGGGAGTATTTTATGTTTATTATAGGAAAAATTACCATTCCTTATTGTGTCATTTTTTAATAACACTGCAATGAACATCCTTCTTGTAGTACACTACTTAGATTTCCCTTCTAGCAAGAACCTGCCCTTTGAGTACAAAGAATGCAGCTGGCTGACAGCGAGACCAATCCTCCCTGGAAGCCCCTAGCCCAGGACTGAGCACAGTGAAGGTGTCAGGACCTGGCCCCCTCTGTGCTAGATGGGCAGCCCTAACAGTCAGAGAGCTTTCCACTGCTTTGGCCCAAACTCTGCCAGACCTGCATGGCGTCTGAGGCTCTCTCCACCAGGTTCTAGCTTCCCAGCTTCTTTCCTTTCACAGCTGTCTGCAACTGTATCAGAGACTGAAGGCTCTTACTTTCCAGTCCTGTTTCCTCCTTTCTGTTCTCCCCTTCCTACCTCCTATCCCCAATCTACCTCTAACACTCCTAACTTCAGCATCTGCTTCCTGGAGGAGCCAAAGGGCAATAGCTGTATAAGCATCAATCATTTCGTGCATTTGATAATTTCATGATAAATTCCTAGAATATAATTATTGGTCAAAGATATGAACATATTGCCAAAGTGCCCCTCAAAAAGGCTATCCCTGGGGCACCTGGGTGGCTCAGTGGGTTAGAGCCTCTGCCTTTGGCTCAGGTCATGATCCCAGGGTCCTGAGATCGAGCCCCACATTGGGCTCTCTGCTCAGCAGGAAGTCTTATTTCCCCTCTCTCTCTGCCTGCCTCTCTGCCTACTCGTGATCTCTGTCTGTCAAATAAATAAATAAAATCTTAAAAAAAAAAAAAAAAAAAGGCTATACCTGCTCACATTTCCAAAATTCGTATGTTCAAGAATATAACCAAAAATCAAAACTGGTATGTTCATTTCATTATGTAGTCAACAATACAGGGTATTAACACTTTTTAAGTGTTTGTCAATTTGATAGGCAAACACTGACATCTTAATTTGATGTCCAGTATTCTCAACACTTTTTTCAGCATATTTTCATAAATCATCAGTTCATGTTTTTTCCCATTTGCCCATCAGGGTATCCCTTTTTTGCTCCTCTTATTAACAAAAGCTGTTGGATATAACCCTGTACTTGCCATATGTATTACAAATATCTTTTCCTGATCTGTTACTGACCTTTTCAATTTTCATAGAGCCCAATTTATCAATCCTTGCCTTTATGGTTTCTTCCCTAAACAAAAAGATTAAAAAATCTTTTCACACCCTGAGGTTTAAATGAAATGCATTTAAATTTTTCCCAAGTTCTTTTAGGGTTTCATGTCTTACACATAAGTTTTTATTTAGGCCGTCTTAAAATTACTTTCTAGCACTTTGTGAGTCAAGGCAATCTGACTTTTTCCCAACATCTTTAGCCTACTACTCTATCAAAGGACATTCAAACACCCATAGTCTGTTTTAGGGAAACGAAACCCCAAGGGAAAAATTAGAATGTATGAATGGACTAGAGAAGCCAATCTGACACAGTGAGGAGAAATTACTGAAGGACTAGGGCTGCCTAGCCAGAGTGGAATGGCTGCCTAATAAGAGTGGAAGGATTCAACTACTGCCCTCCCCAGGGTGCGTGGGGTGGGGGGAGGGGTGTTGGGGGAAGGGAGAGTGGCAGTTCAAACAGTAATACAGTCATTAACTGGCCAAACAGTAGACCAATTTCTGCACTGAGTGGGAAGCAAAAATAATGATCTTCTAAGGTCTCTTTCAACTCAATTTTATGACTGTATACCTATGAGCAAGGAAATGAGGAAAAGTATGTGATGTTTTAGAGAATGAAGAATGAGTCATGGAAACTGCATGCTCAGACAAGGGGAAGTAAGGAAAGGCACAACAAAACTGCTAGTTGATGTGAAAAGACTTCTTGAAACTAAATCTCAAGGCTTAATTAAATGAAAAGTAGACAGTTTGAATTCCTGGGAGAAGGAGTATGTTCCATGTAGACTAGGTGACAAAAAAGCCAATCAAATTTTAAAAGTCATTTATTTAACCCAGGAAAAGCAAATGGGAAAAGGAGCTGAAGAAGGGGGAAGGCAAAGAAACTCATTAAAAAGACTTAAAACTGAAAAGGAATATCTGAGGAAAAAAGAATACTGAGGAATCAGGTGAAGACTATCAATACACAACTAGTTTTTAATTGTTCCACAAATGCACACCATACTTACTAAAAGGACTTCCATTTTCAGGACAGAAATCCCTAGGCACTGAGGATCAAAAGTGAATAAGTCAAATATCCTTGCAACTTAAATTTTAGTACAGTGAAAAAACAGTCTTTCAGTTTATGAACAGGACAAAGCAATAGCTCAGGGTATAATGAACCCTGCATAGTCAGGGAAGATACTGCCAAGAAAAGGCTTGAGCAAAGAGAAGGAGAAATACAAATATTCCTAGCCAATGGGAAAAGAAAATAGAGGAACTGATATGTGCAAAATATGTAAGTATACTTGGAATGGTTGGAAAACAGCAGTAAGCTCATTATCATTTAAGCCTAAGGAGGCTCAAGGTTAAGTGCAAGGAGGACAGAAAAGGTGAGCCTGGACAAGGCAAGGAGGACAGGGGCCTGAACATCCACTGCGCCTTAAAGTGAAGGCCTGCCCACCTTCAACTGTCTTGACCTAAGATAATCTGGTAGATGTTACTGTGAGGTAGGAAAGAAAATGAGATAAATCAGCATACGTTTGATGCATTTTTGGAAATGCTGAGTTTAAGGTTCCCCTCTGGATCTCTCAGAGAGAGTCTAATCACCCAAATCTTTAGTCAAGTATATAATTAATCTAGGGTAATTTTTTATGATTATTAAAAATACAGTGGTAATTCTCATTTCTAAGTTTCCACTGATTCCCTAAAACTGGAATTCATCCATATCGGTAATTCTTCTACATTTTAGAGCACTAAAAAACTTAGCCTAACTCACTTAGCCAGTCAGTCTTACTTTTTAGACTGAACATAGTTAATGCTATATTACTACTAGGAGGCTGCAGTTTAGGAGGTAGTTTCCATTTTTGTAAGTCAGAAAAAGAAATGTTTTTTAAAAAGGGAAAAAGTGGGGCACCTGGGTGGCTCAATGGGTTAAGCCTCTGCCTTTGGCTCGGGTCATGATCCCAGAGCCTGCTTCCCCCCACCTCCCTCTGCCTGCCTCTCTGCCTACTTGTGCTCTCTCTCTCTGTCAAATGAATAAATAAATAAATCTTAAAAAATTTTAAAAATAATTTAAAAAAAGGGAAAAGTTGCATATGAAAATCTATGTTGAAATACTATGGGGACTATTATCACAATTGGAAGCAATTATGAAAATTAAGAGAAATGATATAATGTGGTATTAAATGACAAAATAAGAATTTAGGATTGCATTGACATCATGGTTACAAGTTATTTACATATGAACAAGCATAAAGAGTTTGATTCTTAGAAGGAGGAGAATAAATATTACCTTTTTTTAATTGATATCCATTAATATTATCACTTATATGAACTTAACAAAGACTGAAAGAAAAAAAGAAATAAATATTTTTAAAATACCTATAAAAAGGCATTTATTCAACAGATATGTATTGAGTGACTACTACATTCCAGGAACTGTCCTAGGTACAGGGGAAGTATAACTTAACAAAACAGAAAAAAGTCCAGGCCATCAGCAAGCTTCCATTCCAGTTAGGGGAAGACAGACATAAAGCATATGCTGTGATAATAGGTTCTGTACTATAAGGGGTGTCCATTAATGACAGTAAGCCTTGAAACAAAGCTCCCACAAAAGGCTTAATCCTTCCTAACCTAAGAAAAGCAATGGGCAGAACTCTCTAGGGAACTGTGAAACAAGACACAAGCAATAAGTAAGTGAAAAATTTTTATTATTCCTCTTTCATCTATACTGACAAAGAGGAATATTATGCTGTGATGATGCCCTGTTCCCTCTGTAGGGCAATCCTTTTGCCCCGGGCCATACTATTCTTTGGTACCATGGCTTCTCTAAGGTCCTACAGGATCTGACCACCATCTATCTATCTCTCCAGCTTCATCTTGTTCTTGATGCCCCCACTTTGGGCATGTTTTCAGACATGCCAAATCTGCATGCCACCACAGGCAGGTGCTTTGCAACTGTCATTCCCTCTGCCTAGATACCCTTTCCATCCCTGGTCCCATACAAAAGTTCCTCCTTTCAAGTAGCTTAGTGAGGAGGAAGCAGTTAAAGAAGAAAGCAGAGTATGGTCAATGTTAGAAAGGGAAGAGAGAGATGTGATCCAGAGCAGTCAAAGGGATAATGGGGGGAAAGGAAGATTTCCAACAAGGTGCAAACACAATTCAATGGAGAAAGGACAGTCTTTAAAAAAAAAAAAAAAAAAAAAAGGTACTGGAACAATTAAACTCCCATTTGCAAAAAAAAAAGGAAGAAGAAGGAGAAGAAAAAGGAACCTTGTAGAACCTTGTACCATATACAAAAATTAACTCAAACAGACTGTAGAGCTACAACTTTATGGCCTTAGTTTAGGTTGAACAAAAATGTCTTAGCTACAATACCAAAAGTGTGATCCATAAAGAAAAAAATGATAAATTGAACCTAACAAAGGAAAAAACTTCTGCTCTTCAAAACACACTATTAAGAGAATGTAAACACAATACACATACTTTGATGACACATTTTTAAGTCATTTATCTCATAAAGGATTTATATGAGAAACATATATATTTAAAACTTGTACAACTCAATAATTACACAAGAACTTAATTTTATAAGTGGGTAAAGTTTTGAACGCACACTTCACCATGAATATAGGGATGGCAAATAAGCATATGACAAGATGCTCAACATCATCAGTCATTAGGTAAAGCCAAATAAATCATGAGATATCACTATATACCTATCAAAATGACTTTTTAAAAAACTGACACCACCAGTAAAGATGCAGAGCAACAAGTCATTATTGGTGGAATACAAATTGGTACAAACATTTTGGAAACCAGTTTGACAGTTTATTAAATAAACACCATTCCACTCAGCAATCTTACTCCTAGTTATCAACCCAGGTGAAATAAAAAATTATATTCACATAAAAACCTGCATGTGAATGTAACCAGTAACTTCATTTAAAACTATTAAAACTGGAAACAGCCCAAATGTTCCTCAAATGGAGAAAGAATGAACAAATTCAACTGTGACACATCCATACAATGGAATAATACTCAGCAATAAAAAGGAACATAAAACAGGGACAAATCTCTAAAGTATTATATTCAGTGAAAGAAGCCAGCTCAAAAGCGACAGTAATTCCATACATAGGACACTCTGGTAAAGGCAAAACAATAGGGGCAGAAAACTGATCAGTGATTGTCAGAGATTAGGAGGAAGACAACAAAGCACAAAGGAATAGGGGGTTGGATGGTTTTATACCTTTGATTGTGGTTGTGGATACATAACTGTACGTGTTCATCAAAACTCATGGAACTTTATATTAAAAAAGGGTAAATTTCACTACACATATATTATACCTCAACAAAAAAAAGTAATGAAGATATAACAATTTTCTAACTAAACATTAGGAAGCAATACATGGGAAAGCAGTTGCTAACAAAAACTTAGAACATCTGAGGATAAACTAAGTAATTAAGACAACATATCTGTAAGCAACCAAAAAAAAAAGTAAATATACATCAAAAGAAGCAAATGCAAAAGGCAATTAAAAAATCTTCTCCAATTGTTCAAATTACAACTCAGCATTAGGTTCTTTTGGCTCTCAGAGTTATGTGGAAACTGTAAACTATATTTCTATTCTATACAACAGAATCTCTGTTACTATATGACAAGCAGCCTATCTTCTCCCAAAACAGAAAGCCCTAGAAATTATCTCAATGGTCCATGTCACAGTAGAGAAGAGTTAACATGACATCAGTATAAACGTACGGTTTAAGAAGGCTGTTAGAATTAACTGCTTATAGTGGTAACAGATGCAAACTGCTGGAGCACAAAGTAACTGCCAAAGCCCTGTACGAGGAGGTACAATGACAACATGAACAAAACAAGATTTCTCTGGGAGCACCTGGGTGGCTCAGTCGGTCAGGCATCTACCTTCGGCTCAGGTCATGATCCTGAAGTCCTGGGATCGAGTCCTGCATCAGACTCCCCGATCAGCAGGAAGTCTGTTTCTCCCTCTTTTTGCTCACCCCACTCCTGCTCTCTCTCTCACTCTCTCTGCCTCTCTCAGGTGAATAAATAAAATCTTTAAAAAACAAACAAAAAACAAGATTTTTCAACAAAATTTGAGAAAGTTAATACTCATCCCCCAAAATCCAGCAGCTAACCAAGAAAAAAGCATATTTGTTGCCCTCTTCCTAGAAAGACCAACTCTAGATAATGCATTCATAATGGAGATATTACCTAACCCACAGAAAGGTGGTAGAAATCAGTTCTTGGGGCATGAAAAACCCCAAAATCAGTGGTCTGTAGCCCTCCCAAGCTCAACCTACCTAAAAGAATTATTCTTTGGTATTGAATTCCCCTTATCAGGGAGAACTTAAAGTTATTTGGTTAATTAGAATAATTAATTTTAAAAGATTAATTAAATCTCCTATTAACTAAAATTTGATTTAAATTTAATTTTTCTCCTTAACGGGCAATAATGAAAATAAAATGTAGAGAAATACTACTCTAGATAAACCTTGAAACAGGCCATGTTTGCCATTTTGTCTTTTTCCACCTTGCTTTTGCAGCACTCTCCCATGCTGTTCTGCCCACTCTAGTCTCTTCCTCTAGTCTGGCCCCAAATCTAAACTGCTCAGCTGTATTCACTCCTAATGGATCCTTTCTGGATTCCATTAGGTATTAGGTATTGGGAAAGTGACCCACTGCCTTTCCAGAGCTAGCTATACTTTCACAAGAGAAGAAAAGACTTTTTAATAAGTGGACTTCACGCAGTATAAATAGGAAAATAATGAAGATCATACTGGAGGTGGGAGATTAATTCAGTGTCTTTGTTTTTGAAGCCCTGACTCACTGCTCTGCAGACTGAGCAGTACTAGCTACGAATTTTCAAATAGGAAAATATCTCATCCATGTATATAGGACTACCCTAGTTAACAACTCCTCTTAAAACAAAGCTCCTTTATAAAAAAGGCATCTTTTTATTTTCAAAAATCAATCTAGTGATTCTGGCTTAATCCACAGCTCAAAGTAATATTCTAGCTAAAGAGTATACATACAACTAGGCAAAATATTGCTATGCACAACTTATATTTGTCTCTTAAAAAAACAGCATACAGATGACTCACAAAATATCTTTCTACACATATCAGAACAATAGGATTCCTTGGTGTCTCTATAAGCATAGCCCACACAGAAAGTAGGATAAACTTGACCTGGCTCTTAAGACGAGAAGGGAAAGGAGATCTGAGATGTCTGATGATTCTCCCATCTTCTCTTTGGTAAACTCCTTGGTCATGTGACACTAGGATGCCTAAAACTAGCTGGAAGGGGCCGAGGCACCCATCATACCTGGCAAGGACCTATAGGGTTGGGTCATCCTCCTGGTCTCACCCCAAATCCAAATCTCAAGCACAACTGTCTCTTCTCCTTTCCCTTAACTATAGCCCCTTCTTCTTCCTATGTACATATTACCTTGTTAAACATACAGCATCATTTTAGTTTATATTTCAATTTAATACATTACCCTGATCTGACATCCCAGGAAAAACCCTAGGCCTCCTATATAAGTTCTACCTCTGGTCATAAGGTTTTTGGAACACAACTTTTGTTAACTAAATGATTATTATGCAATCTCTACTATACTGATGTATACCTTTCTGTCAGTTGTCTCAGGCCTAGATATCAGAGTACATAGGATTCTTATTTTTTTAAGATTTTATTTATTTATTTGACAGACAGAGAGAGATCACAAGTAGGGAGAGAGAGACAGAGAGTAAATGCCCAAGAGTACATAGATTCTTAGAATGGGAGAAGATGTGGGACAGCCTTAAATGGAACATGGCTCTATAGCCTTAGCTCTCCCCTATTCTTTTTTTTTTTTAAGGAGATTTTTTAAGATTATTTATTTATTTGACAGAAAGAGAGTCAGTGAGAGAGGGAACACAAATAGGGGGAGTCAGAGAGGGGGAAGCAGGCTTCCAGCCAAGCAGGGAGCCTGATGCGGCTCGTCCTGGGACCATGACCTGAGCCAAAGGCAGCCGCTTAACGACTGAGCCACCCAGGCGCCCCTCTCTCTCCTATTCTTATCAGAGAAACTACCACCTTCTCTCACTTGAGTCTCCAAGCATCTTCCCTTTAACAGAAAGAAGTAGGCGTGAAATTCTAAAGCATGGGGTCATTCTCCTCAGTTTATATCTCCCCAAGGGTGAATTTCAAAAATCTTTCACATGCTGTTTGATTTTACCTTCCTTTCTAGTCTCAATACCCTGTCCACTTTTTAAAAATCTGCTGACAATTTATTTACTCCAGAATTTAAAACTGTCTTAGTGTCTGAAAAAAACAGACTGAAAGAAATCTGAAAATTCTAGAATTCCCAATGTAGTCAATTCATGTTTACTGAGAGAGTATGGTAACCATGTTTCTCCAAACAGAGTCTAAAGGGATCATGGTACTTAGATAATTGGTACCATCACAGAAAATCCAGGACTCAAGACTTTTCTAAGTAGTAAAACTATAATCACACACCTTCATTTGTCTATGATAATAAGGTTTGTAACTAGACATAGAGAAACTTATACATTTGATGTGACATTATTTAAGCAAATAAGGAAAAGGGGAGTGCCAAAATATAATTCTGAACAACTTTAAGACTAGCAAACAAAATTCACCTTCAAAATGTCATGTTCTGGAATAAACTGTTTCTGCTAAATTTTCAGTGAAAAATCTCAAGCCTTGCTGAGAAAAAAAAAGGAAGAAGTTAATTTCAAATTAGTGTAACTGCCAAAGACAAAATTTGAAAGATAGGAAGGATATTAGAGCAAAATATGCATATTTACTATAAGTAATACTAACAGAGCCTGTGCTACAGTCTACAAAATCATATTTATTTTAAAGTATTTAAAATGAGTTTTTAATCTTTTATTTATGTTACTGAGACTATAAGAAATGTGGTTCCTATTTCCGTCATCTTCAAATCAGTAGTAGATACAAGTCTTACAAGGTGTTAAATAAATTTTTGAAATAAAGCATCATTTAAATCAAACTTCCTTCGGGATGCCTGGGTGGCTCAGTTGGTTGGTTGGGCGGCTGCCTTCGGCTCAGGTCATGATCCCAGCATCCTGGGATCGAGTCCCACATCAGGCTCCTTGCTCGGCATGGAGCCTGCTTCTCCCTCTGCCTCTGCCTGCCACTCTGTCTACCTGTGCTCGGTCTCTTTCTCTCCCTCTCTCTCTGACAAATAAAAAAATTAAAAAAAAAAAAAAAGATTTAAATCAAACTTCCTTCCAGAAGTGAGAAGAAAGTGTAAAAATCAAAGTTCTCACTGAGAAAGCTTTAAAAATCAGGTATTTTTATCAGGAGTACTTAAAATCTTAAGCAGAGAAAATTAGATTTAATAGGTTAAAAATGGGGGTTGATACATACTCTTGAAGAGAGGACCATCTATTCTGTAGTAAAACATAAAATTTTAGGGGCACCTGGGTGGCTCAGTGGGTTAAAGCTTCTGCTTTTGGCTCAGGTCATGATCCCAGGGTACTGGGATCGAGCCCCGAATTGGGCTCTCTGCTCCACGGGGAGCCTGCTTCCTCCTCTCTCTCTGCCTACTTTGATCTCTGTCTGTCAAATAAATAAATAAAATCTTTTTTAAAAAAAGTAAAATTTTAAAAGCACTATTCTTCCTCTTCTCCCACACACTAAAATACATACATACATACATACATACATACCAATACAAATAAGTAGTCTGGGACTATGTTAGGACCAAACCAGTCTGGGAATGTCTAAAAGGTATGACATTATCTGTGTCTAGCCTGGTGGAAGGTGGAGCTTCATGAAAGCATAAATGTAGACCAAGAAATAGCTCTTGGTTGCCTGTAAGAATTTATAATTTTTGCATTTAACATTTAACAAGAATAAAACTATCCAAGGTGAACTTATTTTCCATATAAAGAGTAATCAACATCCATCCTCAACAACATATAATGGCTATGAAGGATACAAAGAATATTACAGGTTGCTCTTCCTGAAGACAGATCATTTAATAGAGGGGGAAAATGCAAGACTCATTAAAACTTAGTTGATGCAAAAAACTAAGTAATAATACAAAACTTAAGTTAGGAGGTATTACAAGGTAGCATCTGACTAAGTGGGAAATGAGCAGTACAACAGATTACTAAGGATTAGGATTCTCTGGGAAAGCTTCAGAGAAGGTGGGACAGGAACCGGGTATTTCATTATCCTGTAATGATTACAGGATCTGGATCAGTGGGAAAGAAGGATGTCTCTCCAGAAATACAACAAGGCATTGAGGTAGTAATTAATTTCAGGACATGAAAGTAAAGAATTATGAATCACAACTTCAAAATAGGAAATAAAACAAATGAGAAAAGACTCTACGATACAAACATTATCTTCAGTGAAGGATAACTAAAAAAGAAACATAAATGAGTTCAGAAGCATTACAGCTGAAAGAGGAAATCACAAATGCAGTTAAGAGTTGAAAAAAACTCAGATACCATTTAAAAGCTTTGGTAAGGATAATCTAGAAAAGTGGGAAATTCTAAGTGCTTTTCTCAGGAGGCAGAAAAAGGCAGTCAACATTATTTCAAGATCTACTATTGCAGTCAGCAATAAATAATTATACAGTCAAGATCTCTTAATTATAGCACTTACGCAATTACTAATAGGGGACATGCTAGAAACAGTGACAAAACAATATGGCCAAGAGCAGATCTCACCATCACCAGTTCTAATTCCTAGAGCAAAATACGAAACTTGCCTGAATCTTGATATTCTCCTCTCTTAAAAAAAAAAGTCTGAAAACCTGAGTACTAAGTGAGATTTAACATAACTCTTTATAAAATAAATGTAGAATGAAAACGAAAACACAACATACCCAAATTTGTGGGACACAGCTAAAGCCATGCTCTGAGGGAAATTCACAAGACCAAGTCCATATGTATTAGAAAGGAAGAAAAGTCTCAAATCAGTGATCTAAGGTCTTCTCTCGAAAACTTAGAAAAGGAAAAACAAAATAAATAGAGAAGAAGCAAAAAAAAAAAAAAAAAAAAAAAAAAAAAAAAAAAAAAAAAAAAAAAAAAAAAAAAAAAAAAAAAAAAAAAAAAAAAAAAAAAAAAAAAAAAAAAAAAAAAAAAAAAAAAAAAAAAAAAAAAAAAAAAAAAAAGGAAATAAAGGTAAAACCAGAAATCTTATATTTAAAATAAGACAAAGAAAAATCAATGAACTAAAGCTGGTTCTTTGAACAGACTAATGAAATTGACAAACTTCTAGCAAGATGAACCAAGAAAGGCAGAAGACACAAATTAACCTTATCAAGAATGTTACAGGGAATATCATTACAGACCCTGAAGACATCAAAATGATAATAACGGGAATATCATGAACAACTCTATACACATAAATTTGACATCTTGGAAGGAATGGATCACAAAACCACCCATTAACAAAATTCACCCAATAAGAAATAATATTAATAGCCACATAAAGGGCACCTGGATGGCTCAGTGGGTTAAGCCGTTGCCTTCGGCTCAGGTCATGATCTCAGAGTCCTGGGATCGAGCCCCGCATTGGGCTCTCCGCTCAGTGGGGAGCCTGTTTCCTCCTCTCTCTGCCTGCCTCTCTGCCTGCTTGTGATCTCTGTCAAATAAATAAATAAAATCTTAAAAAAAAAAAAAAAAGAAATGGGGAGAGATACCATGTCTGCCAGTTGGAAGACTCAACATACTAGAGATTTCAATTCTCCTTAAATTGATACACAGATATAATGTAATCTGTATCAAAATCTGAGCAAAATTCTTTGTAGATATAGACTAAAATTTATAATGAAAGGCAAAGATACTAGAATAACCAAAATAATTTTTGGAAAAAACAAGAATAGGGGTGCCTGGGTGGCTTAGTCGATTAAGCGTCTGCCTTTGGCTCAGGTCATGATCCCAAGGTCCTTGGACAGAGCCCCATGTCAGGTTCCCTGCTCGAAACATGCTTGCTCTATCTCTGTCTCATTCAAATAAATAAAATAAATTTTAAAATCTTCAAAAAGAAAAGAAAGAAGAATAAAGTGAGAGGTATCAGCCTACTCTATTTCAAGGCTTATAGAGCTACAAGAATCAAGACTGTGTGCTAGTAGGGACCCAGAAATAGTGCCACACAAATATACTCAACGGCTTTTTGACAAAGAGTAAAAGCAATTCAATAAAAAATAGACAGCATTTTGGGGGTGCCTGGGTGGCTCAGTGGGTTAAGCCTCTGCCTTCAGCTCAGGTCATGATCCCAGGGTCCTAGGATCGAGCCCCACTTCAGGCTCTGCTCAGCAGGGAGCCTACTTCCTCCTCTCTCTCTGCCTGCCTCTCTGCCTACTTGTGATCTCTCTGTCAAATAAATAAATAAAATCTTAAAAAAAAAAAAAAAGAATAGATAGCATTTTTTATTTAAATTTATTTTTTTATAAACATATAATGTATTTTTATCCCCAGGGGTGCAGGTCTGCAAATCACCAGGTTTACACACTTCACAGCACTCACCATAGCACATGAATAGATAGCATTTTTAACAAATGGTGTTGGAGCAACCATAAGTCAAAAAATGACATGATCTAAGTCTTACACCTTATATAAAAATTAACTCAAAACAGGTCATGGGCTTGGGACTCCTCAGTGGCTCACTCAGTTAAGAATCCAACTCGATTTCAGCTCAGGTCATGATCTCAGGGTCATGAGATGGAGCCTTACAGCGGACTCCACCCTCAGCAGGGAGTCCTGCTTGAGATTTCTCTTTCCCTTTCCCTCTGCCCCTCCCTCTGTTCACACTCTCTCTGTAAAATAAATAAATAAAATATTTTTAAAAAAATGGTTCATGGGCTTAAATGTAAAATAATAAACTATAAAACTTTTAAGAAAAAGATGAGAAAACGTTTGGGATCTAGGATTAGGCAAAGAGTTCTACAACTTCACATCAAAAGAATAATCCATTGGAGGAAAAATTGTTAAAATGGATTTTATCAAAATTAAAAACGTTTGCTCTGCAAAAGAGTCTTTTAAGAGGACAAGAAAAAAAGCAATAGGCTGAGAGAAAAGATTTGCAAACTACATGTCAAGAAATGACAGGCACCAGACATATATCTAACAAAGGAAAAAAAAACCTCTAAAATCAACAGTAAAAAAATCCAGTTAGCAAATGGGCTAAAGAAATGAAGAGACATGTGCTGTGAAAAGCACTAGGTGTTACAGGCAACGATGAATTGTTGAACACTACATCAAACACTAATGATGTACTATATGTTGGCTAACTGAACGTCAAAAAAAAAAAAGGAAAAAAAAGAAATGAGACATTTCACTGAAGAGGACATGCAGATAATAAATAAGCCCATGAAAAGATGCTAAACATCATTAACCATATGCAAATGCAAATTAAATTAAAACCAGACACCTGTCATAATACACACATATCTACCAAATGTCTAAATAAAAAACAGGAACACGGAATACTGATGGGGATGCAAGGAGACTGACCCCACATACATTGCTGGTGGGAATGTAAAAATGTAAAACTCTGGAAAACAGTTTTAACAGTTTCTCATCAAAACTAAGCATGCAGGACAGTGGGTGGCTCAGGCAGGTAAGTGTCTGCCTTCAGCTCAGGTCATGATCCCGGGGCCTGGGATGGAGTCAGGCATCAGGCTCCTTGCTCAGCGTGAAGCCTGCTTCTTCCTCTGTCTGCTGCTCCCCCTGCTCTCTCTCTTTGTCTCTAACAAATAAAACCTTTAAAAAAAAACAAAAAAACTAATAAACATGCAACTGCCATGTGAACTAGCAACTATACTCCTGGGCATTTATCCCAGAGAAATGAAGACTTATGTTACAGGACATGTTACTGTACTGCAATGTTTATAGCAACATTACTCATAGTAATAGCCAACAATGGAAACAACTAGGTGTTCTTCAAACAAAGTGTGATATATCCACACCATTGAATACTACTGGCGCAAACTAATGATACGCAACCACCTGGATGAAATCCCCAGAGAATTTTGCTCTATGAAAAAAATCCAATCCAGAAAGGTTAGGTACCATGTGATTCTGTTATACAGCAGTCTTGAAATGAGAAAAGTATAGAAATGAAAAACAGATTAGTGGTTGTCAGGGGTTAAGGTGGAAGTGGTATAGAAATGAAGTGGATGTGGTATATAAATGGACAACCTGAGGGATCCTGTGGTGAGGGCAAGTTCTCTATATTCTCAGTATCAATGGCAATGTCCTGGTTGTGGTCTTGTACTACGGTTTTGCAAGATATTATTACTAAAGAAAACTGGAAAAACGGTACAGGGGATTTCTATTTACCAACTGCACGAATACATCTGAATCCTCAATTACCTCAAATAATTGGTTTCAAAAAATTACCTCAAAATAAAAGGTTTGATTAGAAAATAAAGGAAGCATTATTGCAAAATAAGTACATCAACTCACAAGAAATACAATACCAATTAAATAAAGTGCTCTCTTTAGCTCAAGTTTAATTCTGAAGATTATTCTGAATCAGTTTATAAAACACATTTTCCTCATCTACATACCCACACCAAGGAACCGTAACACAGTTCAGACAGAAAAACAGAGTTCTCTGAACACGTGATAAAACTGCAAAGAGATCTTGGGCTGTATCACGGAGAAAAATCCTTATCCAGGCTCTATCAAAGAAACTGGCTTTACAACTTCCACACATCACCTTACCTCTAAGGCTACAATCTGAACCCTGTTCCTACTACCTAACTCAGGAGACTGCTTAGACCACTAGTTCCCAAACGTTCTGGTCTCAGACCCCCAAAGAGCTTTCACTTACCTGGATTACAACCATTAATATTTACAGTACTAGTAATTAAAACAACTTTTTTAAAAGACAAGTACACACATTAGGCCTCAGAAAGATGAGGTCATCCCACCTCCCATAGTCTCTGGAAAACTCAATGTATACTTAGAAAGAGGGTGAAAAGGGCAAATAACTCCTTGGTATTGTTATGAAAATAATTGTGACCACACTTTGAGAACAACCGGCTATCAAATGAGGTAAATATTTAAGTGATTTTAAAAGTATAAAACATTGAACAAATCATTGAACAAAACATACATTCTTTTAAGTTCAAGGCTGCCAAGGCAAAAAAAAAAAAAAAAAAAAAAAGCTCAAATCCTAATGGAGGACAACTAGGACAAGCGCACAGTTGGTAAAAAGAGGGGGCTTCTTCGAAGTCCAAGGAAGCTGGGCTCCAGTGAGTATGGTCAGGGAAGAGTGAACAACCGTAAAATACTACACAACTGTTGGATTAATCCGCTCTGCACGTCCAGAACCGTTATGAAAATGACGGACCCACATCACTGTTTCAGATTTAACTTTGGGCGAGACAGGGAAGCAGTGCAAAACTTCCAGCCACTCCAGCACCGCGCTCTCGGCGAGTTGTGGGGGTCCGCCCGGGGCCCTGCTTCTGGGGACGAGAGACCGCCCCGCCCGGCGCCTCCCGCGCTGCGGCAGGAGACAGAGAACCCCTCCTCCCCACCCGCGTCGGACCCGCAGGCAGCGGGAGCCCGGGGAGGACCAGGCGAGTAGGCAGCAGCGGCTGAGGAGGGGCGGGGCTCACAGTCCCCGCCTGGACTGGACGCGGCCGGGACTGCGCTGCGAGCTCCGAGCCCCGCGCTGAGGAAATTACGGTGACCCCGGGAAACGCGGGGCGGGGGTCCTGGGAGTCGGGCCCTGGGGGAGCAGGCAGTGCTGGGCAGCAGAGGGGGCGTGAGGGGGCGACCGGGACTCACCAGGTGCCGCGCCACCTCAGAGGTCATGGTCCCGAGCGAGAGCTGAACTAAGGCGGGGGTCCCAGTGAAGCGGGGGGATCTCAGCCCCGGCCCCTGATCAGAGCGTCCAGACCACTAACAGAGCAAAGCGGGGCCGGGAACGGTGAAACGCGCGGGGGGCAGGCCGGAGGCGGGTATAACGGGCGGGGCCAGCCTCCGCTGGGGGAGGGGGCGGTATTATTGGGGGGGCGTCCAGGAAAAGGGGAGGAGCCAAGCCAAGTGGCCTCAGTGACGCGAGGGCGCCGAGCGGGAGGGCGGAGGCCCCACGAGGCAGGGCGCGCGCCATTAGCCGCGCAAAATCGTTGCGCGCGCGCGCACGAAGCGAGTTTCTCAGAAGAGGGCCCCTCGACGTCTCAGAGAACGACAAATCCATGCAGGGGGAGGGTGACTGGAGGAGATTCGGGAGAAGATGCGAGGAAACAAATCTCGGCCAGCGGAGAGCCGCGGGTAGGTGCAGTGATTGCAGGCCCGCGCGAAGGCCGGAAGTGGGAGGGCCAGGAGACGGGGAGGGGGCGTGCCCGCCGGCGGCGGGCCGGAGCCGAACTAGCGGCCACCGCGGGGACCGGAAGTGGGCGGGCTCGGGGCGGGGTGAAGCCGCAGGGGCGGGGCCGGCGGGGGCGTGTTCTCCCGGGGCGCGGCCCCAGTAAGGCGGTGGTGGCGTCTCCCGCCACGGATGCCCAGGCGCGAATCCCGAGGAGCCGTACGATTCGACTCTACGTCGGTCAGAAGCCAGCGTTTTGAAGCCGGCCGAGATGGGGCCGGGTTGAGCCGCCCGCCGCCGGACGAGCAGCGCGGCCAAGAATGGAAGGGTCGGCGGAGCTCAGTCCCGAAGCCGTGCTGCGCTTTCTCTCGGAGCGCGGGGGTCGGGCCCGGCACGGCGAGCTGGTGCAGCACTTCAGGGGTGTCCTGGGCGGCGAGCCCGAGCAACGTACCCGCGCCCGCGCCCTTTTCAAGGAGCTGGTCAATGCCGTAGCCACGGTGCGCACCGACCCTGCCGACGGCTCTAAGTACGTGCACCTTAAAAAGAGGTTCTTGGAGGGGGCCACGTCGTCCGAAGCCGTGTCCCCACGGGACCTGCCGAGCATCTTGGTGACTGCAGAGCCCGAATCCAGCAGCTGCTCCCCGAGGGCGCCCGACGGCCTGGTCGAGACCCGGGAGAGCGGCCTGTGCCCAGAGGCGGCGTCTCCGAGTCCGGGTTGCGAGCCGAGCGATGGGGAGACCCCGGCCTCAGCGCTTGGGCAGCCAAGCCCGGCCGGTGAGAGCCGGAATGGGCTGCCCTTCAACGGCGGGGCCCGGAGGAAAAACTCGCGGCGAGACGTGCAGACTCCCCCCCGGGGACCGGTCCCCGGGCCCAGCGAGGACCTAGCGCCCTCGCCCCACGGCTGCGAGGAAATGGACTCGGGCGGCTCCCCCGGGGGGTTGGCCACCCCAAGGTCTACCCGCCAGAATCTCCGGGACCTTGTGATGGGCAGCTCCCCGCAGCTGAAGAGGAGCGTTTGTCCAGGGGGGAGCAGCCCGGGGAGCTCCTCTGGGGGAGTACGCGGCAAAGGCGGGGGCGACTCAGACAGCGCATCGGTCGCTTCGTCCTCGGCAGAGGAGGAGAGCAGCGGCGGGGGTTCGGTGACGCTGGACCCTCTAGAACACGCGTGGATGCTCTCAGCCTCAGACGGCAAGTGGGACAGCCTGGAAGGGTTGCTCACCTGCGAGCCTGGCCTGCTCGCCAAGCGAGACTTCATCACCGGCTTTACCTGCCTGCACTGGGCCGCCAAGCATGGCAGGCAGGAGCTCCTGGCCATGCTGGTCAACTTCGCTAACAAACACCAGCTGCCAGTGAACATCAACGCCAGGACAAGCGGAGGCTACACTGCCCTGCACTTAGCTGCCATGCACGGGCACGTGGAGGTGGTGAAGTTGCTGGTGGGGGCTTACGACGCAGACGTGGACATCAGGGACTACAGTGGGAAAAAGGCCTCTCAGTACCTGAGTCAGAGCATCGCGGAGGAAATCAAGAACCTGGTGGGAGCCCTGGACGAGGACGATGGAGAGAGTGTCACTGGCAGCGGGGGCGGGCGCTGGAGGCTTTCAAAGGTGCTCCCTTCACACCTCATCACTTACAAACTCTCACACGTCCTGGAGGATGGAGGGGATCATCACCATCATCATCATCACCACCACCACCACCACCACTTGACTGAGGGATGGGCTGGAGGCAAAGCAAAGGATCCAGGTCGCAAGGCCTCTGGCAGCTCGAGTGGTCGAATAAAACCCAGACTCAACAAAATCCGCTTCAGGACCCAGATCATCCACACTACACCCTCTTTCAGAGACCCGGAGCAGCCACTGGAGGAGGGGGAGGAGGAAGAGGAAGAACAGGCTCTTAAAGGCCACTCATCTTCATTCAAATTGAGGCCGAAGTCCAATGTATTTGGGTAAAAATAATTTCGTTTAGAAAATTCTAGGTTTATTGGTCTTTGAATAGAATACACACTGTAGGCTAGTGGGACCAGAAAAGAAGCTAAATTCTGCATTCTTACTTGGGGAGTTGGAATGGCTGGAAGGAATTCCCCTAGCATTCTGGGTAAAGTAGGTTTCCAAGTGATTTCCTAGGCCTCCTTTCCCCTTGCCACCCCTCTGGCCTGGAGTCTCTGTTTCTGAGGATTGGGAATGTATTTAAATTGGGTGTACAGAATTGATGATTGAGGGTTCCTTTGATTTTACAATTACTGGATGCCGTGCAAAATAAGGAATATTGTACTTTTATGTTTCTGTTTTTAAAAATGGTTACTCTTCCAAGAGCAACAAGGAGTGCAAGTTATAATGAAATTTTAAGTGTGAACAAAACTACATACTGCCTTGGTTTTTTGTTTTTTATTAATTGCATTTTTTAAAAAACTACTGAAGGTCAGGTCAAAGTTGAAAAGTGAAAATACTATTTAGTGAATAAAACTGGTATCCTGTTTATATTGTAAGCAGTGCTCAACTATTTTTTAAAAAAGCAATTTCAACTTTAATCACTGAACTAAAGAAATAAGCAGTATTCATTTTTGAGGTAATCTGTAGTGTGGTTTCTTCTTAACTCTAGTATCATTGCACTCAGTGTTAAGGTACATTATTAATACAAAATTTTTTTATTTATAGAGAACACTTAACCTATGGTACTTTTAAGTAAAACATTGCCTTTGGTTCTGATTCTTACTAATTTGTTTTGCTATTCTAAAAGTCTACGTTTGCCAGAGTTTTAATTCTAGGGATCATATAACCATTGGTTCTATTTGACAAGACCCTATTTGGTGGTACTTAGAAGTGAATTGCCTACAGAAGCTGTTTCTGATTTAGATGACTAGCAAAAATTGGCGTAAATGTTAGTGAGCCTATGCTTCTGTGAAGTAATTATCAAATCAATGATTCTCACATAAGGTACACTTTATTAATAAAGTACACTCGTAATCTGTGTTTTGTAGCAATGTTTGTATATGTTTCTAATACTAAAGACTTTAAATTTTCCAATGTTTCCTTAAATTTGTTAGAGGTATAGTGAAATTATTGAAATTACTGAAAAGCTGTGTAGTAAATCTACCCAGTTAAAAATAGCACTTTATAAAAGGGAAAAGAGGTGGGGCTATTTCCTTATTTCAAAGCTGCTGGCTATTGAATTCTTTTTGTATATAAGTGGAAAAATACCTTTCATTAAAATTACAAAGTGTAGTTTTTAATCACATTTCATTCAAATTTGTTAAATGTCTGTATAATTATATAAAATTTAACTCACAAGCTTATTAAGTCAATTTTTAACAAGATTCAAAACAACTTCCTGGGAGATTAATTCTCACAAGTTCTGCTCCCTTAGTCTTTTTGGTCTCCGAACTGGGGAAACTCAGTACCTGGAGCCCTTAGAGGTTAAGGAGTGAGTCAACAGCTTGCAGAGTGAATGAACCAGTATATAAATGGCACAGAACTGAAGGTTAGAGACTTCTTAGATCTTTACTTTACCAGTTTTTAGAAATTTGTACCATGTGTGTCACACCTTTCTAGATAGCAATTGAATTTGTTTAAAGACATATCAGAAATATTTACATAAAATACATAAATTACCCATTTGTGTGGCTTTTGGTTTTAGATTGTGGAACTAGGCTATGTACATTTGGGAAGCACTTTTAACCGTACATATGGGTAAAAACAGTCTAATTTTGTATATTAGAGGTTCCTTGAAGATGAAAAGCAGTCATTTGTTTGGAATTATTTATATATATCTATACTACATATCTCTATAGATATAGATATAGAAACCTGTATCTAGTGCAGATCAGGCTATATAACTTCCCACCGAGGAATCTTACATTTCATTGACATATAAAGCTAAAATGAACTATGGAATGTAGATACTTCAGAACCATCTAAATGTTCTATTGCAGTCGGTATTAATCTCAAAACGTGTATATTAGTAACTAATTGCACAAAATCTACAATTTACTGGATCTTTAGAGGTTGAGTCAGTACTTCAGCTTAACCTGCTTTTCACACTAGAATAAAATAAAAATTTTATTTTCCAATAAAATCTAACTTTAAATTTTCAAAAATAATTGCTAAGAGGAACTACTTCTAGCATTCCTTGTCATGATGTGCTTGTGTGCAATAATTATAGCATTTTCAGCTACTTAAACTCAACATTCCTCTTCTTTTTCAGTTTCCAAATTGAGATTATGAAAAGCAAATGATATGTGTAATTTGATTTTATGGAGTTGTCTGCCGTTAATGGAAATATGTATGTCAATTACTTAGATGTTTGTTGATAGGAAACTGTGTTGATACAGACAACCCAAGTATGTCCTTGTGTTTCTTATAGGTACACTTGAAACTAGTGAATGTTTGGTCACAATTCTCTTCACCATAAAAGTGTGTAAAATGCAGCTAGTTTATATAACTTGAAAATCTGGTACTGTTTTATTCATGACTGAAATCTTGGGAGTCCAGGATGCCTCGTCTCTTATTTTTTAAATGAGTGAAACTTTTGGAGTTAATAGAATGTATAATTTGTAAAAGTTTGTTTTGTCAAAATAAAAGGTTCACACTACATTTTTTCTCTGAATTGTCTAAATCCCTGTAGCCCTTTATACTTCTTACCTGTGTAGTGTTTTATAGTTCACAGTGTCTTTCGAAGTTTCT
>PISX010028159.1:0-21963 GCA_004024625.1 Mellivora capensis
CCTTGTCATTTTTTCCAGATAAGAGTATATGAAGGAGCAAATAAAATACTAAAAGGGTGGCAAAGACCCTAGGAAAATGCCCTTTAAAGAAAAAATTGAATTAACTGCAAGACTAAAGAATCATGGGGAGAAAGCCATGAATTCTGTGCTTTGCTTTCTCCTCCTCTGGAGTTCTGCTGCTCTCCTTGTTAAGTGAACTTGGTCTTGGCTGGATTTTTTTTTGATCTTCTGGGGGAGGGGCCTGTTGTAGTGATTCTCAAGTGTCTTTGCCCGAGGCAGAGCTGCACCGCCCTTACCCGGGACCGGGCTAAGTAATCCGCTCGATTTCGCTTTCGGGAGCTTTTGTTCCCTGAGCGCTTTCCGTAGAGTCCAGAGGACGGGAGTGAAAATGGCGGCCTCCCAGTCTCCGGCCCAGAAGAGCTGAGATTTTGGGGCTCCACTCCTCAGAGAAAAGCCCCGGCTACTCCCATCTCCCTCGCCTCTGGCCGCGCTCCGAGCTCACCCAGCCTGCGACCGGTTCAAGGTAACCCTGAGCTGAGAGCTCACTCCTCGGCTCTGTCTCTGTGGCCGGCTTCCCACTCCGATACCTGCTAGCTCTGCGACACTCAGGCACCCCCGATCCTTCTGTGACCCTGCGGGACCTGGCGCCATGCTGACCCCGTGTGGGCTTCACCCTGGTTTAGCCTCTGGAGCGATGTCCCTCCGTGGAGCAGATTTTTAAAAGTCCCAATTTAGTGCTCCGTTGCTCTGTCGCTTGCCGGGAGCCGGCCCTTCTCCCTCGGTCTATCCTCCCATCGCTTTTGATTCACTTCTCCCCCGGTCCTACCTTCCAGGTCGATTTTCTGTTTCCAGAATTGCTGTTCTTCCTCTCTTTGATCTCCTGTTGGATTTGTAGGTGTTCGCAATGATTTGATAAGCTATCTAGCTGATCTCCTGCTACCTGATGTAGTCTCAGCTGCTACTTCTCCGCCATCTTGACTGCTGTCTCCTCAATAAAGCCATTTTAAAGCCAGAGGGAAAACACAGAAAGGCACACAAGTCCACTAAATGTTTAAAAATGTAAAAGGGCCACTTTGTTCATTTAGGAAACACCACCCCAGGTGCCTGGGGTTAAGCCATGGACTCTTAGTTTCAGCTCTGGTCATGATTTCAGGGTCATAAGATTGAGCCCCATTTCAGGCCCCACACTCAGTGCATAGTCTGCTTGAGATTCTCTTCTTCTCCCTCTGCTCCTGTGCCTGCTCGTGCACATGCTCTCTCTCTAAAATAAAAATAAATAAAATCTTAAACAAATAAACAAAAACAAAAGGAAACATCACCATAGTGTCACAAAGAATATCTAGTGAAGTGAAGAAAAGCTAAGAATAACAGAGTAAAATGTTAATGGAAGTGGTAGGGTAGTTTCATTCAGTGGACCACAAGAAGCTGACTGGAACTCAGAGATGCTTGTCATTTCAAAAGTTATCACTTCTGTAATCCACATTCTTAAACATTTCTCAGATTGAGGGTAGGGTGGACAGAGGAATAGCATTTAAAGGACTATGTTAAAAAAATAAATAAAAAGTAAAGGAATATTAAATCTGCATTTGTTACTACATAAAATATCCCATACAATTCTTTACAAACTATTTTATGATGATTATAGCATTCAATTTAATTTATAGAAGTAAACCTCCTCTTCTATCTCAATGAATCTATCATTTCATAAACTTTTGATTAAGCTACCATCACAAGCTAAATTCTCATCCAAGCATTAGAGGAAATGAAAGGAATGAAATAGCTCTGCCCTCAAGTACTTCAAGAGTCAGTGGGAGAAAAATCAAACTAAAATCTAAGAGAGCTACATGGGCATATCATACATCTGGCACGATTTGTTCATTAACTGTTAATGAATTAGTAAGACAGATTTTCAGGAATTGTTATGAATTTTCTGGTTTCTGCTTCCTGACGGATGATGATGTCATGCACTGAGATGATATACCAAAGGAGAGGAATAGGCTTGGGGATTCCTTGTGGAGAATTTTAATAGTCAGTTGGACATATTCAGAACTCAGAAAAGATCTGAAAGAAAGATATAAATTGGGAACCACTATGGGTAGTAACCAAAGAGTTGAGTGTATGAGATTTTTCCTGAAAGAAAAAAATTAAGAAGAAAACATGTTCAGAAACAGAAATCTGAAGATTATCATAATGAAATTGGTGACTGAAGAAAATTCATGTGTAAAGAAGTCATAAACTAGATCCACCATGAGGTAAGAGGAAGAGAAGAAGATGTCCATACTATGGAAGTCAAGAGAATTTATACATAAAAAGAACTTGGCAAGAGTGTCAATTCAATGAATGATACACAGCAATCAGAAATAATAGTATCAGAGCTTTGCTTTCATATTATTAAAATATTTGAAAATTAAAAGCACTTAATATACTATATGATAATCTAAACAAATACCTGGTACCAAAAGTGAACAGATATTAGTGCTTTTTAAAAATTTTATTAAGTATTTGAGTATGTGCATGAGAGAGACAAGGAGAGACAGGGAGAGAGAGAGAGAGAGAGAGAGAGAAGGAAGAGGGGAGAACACAGAGGGAGAAACAGAGTCCCACTGAACAGAGAGCCTGATGCAGCTCTCCATCCCAGGACCCTGAGATGATGACCTGAACAGAGGCAGACATCCAACCGACTGAGCCACTTAGGCACCCCTACTAATGGTTTTTTAATTCTTGGTTCAGAGTTTATAAATGGAAATAAAAAATTCCAGAGAATTTTAAATTTCCATGTGGATATGTATGAAAGTGACACTGTAATTCTCAGAAAGGTTGTTTTAAGAATTGATTCCTGATTTGTCACATTGCCTTTCCCTCTTCTTTGATAACTGACAGTGTCCATATCTGTAACATTCAGTATGTTTGCCATTTAGCCACATATGGCTATTTACATTTAAATTAATGAAAACTAAATAAAATTATAATTCCATCTTTCATTCTCACTAACTGCATTTCCAGTGCCCAATAGGTACATGTGGCTAATGGCTACTGTACTGGTTAGCACAGATATAGAACAATTTCATCATTGTAATATATCCCATTGCTTCTGATAATTAATTTTTTTTATCCTGTGTCTCTGGATAAGGCTGTTATGTACTCAGATGTGAAGGAGATACCCTAATTGACCCATGAAAGAAATGATGCATGAGTAAAATGTAGGGAGAGAAAGTGGTTCTTGTGGAAATATCTAATTTACTACAAGTTATGAATATTTTGCTTTACATGTAGCTAATATCTTTTTGGATTTTTCTTGTTTTAATTTGAACTTTATTAATGATGTCCTTCATCTTATAGAATACAATATATATAGCAGTAAGTTGTAGTTTATTTTTTTTAAACAAGTCTCAAGAAATTGTTTTTAAATGTTTTATTTATTTATTTGAGAGAGAATGAGTGAGAGAGAGCATGAGAGAGGAGAAGGTCAGAGGGAGAAGCGGACTCCCCAAGGAGCTGGGAACCCGATGCAGGACGAGATCCCCGAAGTCCGGGATCATGAACTGAGCCAAAGGCAGTCGCTCAACCAACTGAGCCATGCAGGCGCCCTGTAGTCTATTTTTAAGGCTAATGTTAAATACAAATATTCTCCACTATTTTCCTTAATAACCTTAAAGTATAGATTTCTACATTTCCACCATTTTTGGGAACAGTATTTAATTTTATTTTATGTTTCCCATAAAGAAACCCAATTGCCCCAGAATCTTTCAGTGGCCCATTCTTCCTCCAAGGTCTCATATCCTTAGGCATATTTCAATATGTGATTTCCCTTTTTTCCTTTCTAGTTTTTCAGGTCTTCCTTTGTGGTCTTTGGTTACATTCAAAATTTTTCTTCATTTAGAGTTCACAAATTTCATGTCGAGGTTATTCTTCTTCATAGGCGTATAAATTTTGTGTTGCTATTGAAATAATTATATATGTTTGTTGGCTTTCATTATACCATATTTCATTAAAATATATTCTGTAAATTATCTGGATACACAAAAATCAATACCTGCTATGCACATGCATTAACCATTTTACATATTGATTTCTGTATATCTGGCTAACTTACTTAATTTGCTGAAATATCTTTTCACAAGTTATTGTATTTTGATTGCTTTGCTAGAGTTTTCCATATATATAGCTTATTATTTTACATTCTTTTCTGTAACCTACTTTTTTCTATTTCTTTTCTTATAGTGAAAGTAATTCAATGCTTGCTTAGGTCTAGTCTTTTGCCTTACTTTTTTTAGGAAGAAGTTTCCAGAAAAATGTCTTTTGGTTTCTTGAATTTCAAAACTGTATGTCTTTTGCCATTATACTTTATGTTTTGGTTGTGTATTACATTCTCAGATTGGAGTTTTTGAGGCTTTTGAAGGCTTTATGCTATTATCACTGTGATGAAGTCTGAATCTAGTCTTAAACTTGCCCTTTTGAGTAACTTTACCATTTGGTCTGGCTATCCAATATATTTTACCTGATTTTAAAATTTATTAACGTTACTTTGCTATATCTCAAAGTGGACAATTCTAGATTAGACCATTACTTATAATATGTTGATTCTAACTTCCATTTCTTTGAGAGTATTTTCTAGATTTATATCTTATGTGCTTCTTTTTGGAGGAAGGGTGGACTCCAGTGGTTTGGATCCTGGATTTCCTTTGCCTGTCTCTATTAATTTTCCATTTCTGCTCAATTTCATTATATTTTTTTCACTATTCTCATGTATGGCTTGTCCTTTTCTCTGTCCTTAACAGTTCCATTCAGCCATTTGTCCTTCTATATTTTCAAATATCATCTCTTGACATTGTTTCACAACTTCTTGCATGAGATCTTGAATCCTTGCTTTTTAAAGATAATAGTTCACTTAAATTATTTTGTAAAGTCAAAATACTTGATCATAATTTAATGAGCTCTATCACTACATATTTTTGTATGATTTTTTTAATTAATTACTTGTTTGGTTTTTCATTCTCACAGCTTTAGAAGTATTTCCTGGAAGAAAGAAATGTTCATTTTATACCATAGTCTTCAAACTGTAACTTCCTTATCTTTTTTTGAATTAAAGGCTTACCATACAATTTTTAATCCTTATAACCTTATAAATTAATATAAAATATATTCTGAGCACAGATTCAGATTTTTTTGCACCCCAGGGAGCCTGACATGTGTTTTGTTATCTTTCAATTTAAAATATTTTTGTTTTTTCTTTAAATGATAAGATTTGGAAAAAGTACCTTTATAAAATTCAAACACATAATCTCAAAATAAAATTTATTGTGGTTTCCAAACTAAATTGCATTGATATTTTAAAAGGTTATTTGTATATGATCATTTATTTGAAGTGTATTATAACTTCTTTGGTGACTGATTTTGTAGTCAAGATTGTGTAAGTGTTTCAGTTTTGAATAGAACATCTACTTTCTATTCATTTGCTGCAGGGCCCACTCTCTCATTCTTCAACATACCTACATATATGCATACACATATATGTATAAATAAAGGTTTTTAATGTTTCTGCATCTAACATTTTTTTTCAAATTTGTTTTGTAAATGTTCATTTGAAGTGAATTATATACTTGCAGCCTTCTTTTTGTGAATTTCTCCCATTATATCTTTCTTGACATTGTGAAATTTTACCTTATATTATTGTTGCTATATTATTTTATTAGAATTTGTATTAGTTACCTACTACTGATGTATCAAACTATCACAAACTTAATGGTCTGAAAAAATACAAATTACTATCTTACAGTTCTAGAAATCTCAGTGAAATAAATCTCACTGGATTCAAATTAGGATATTGGCAAGGCTGTGTTCCTTTCTGGAGGACCTAGAAGATAATCCATTTTCATGTCTTTTTTTTATTTTAAAGGTTGTCCACATCCCTTGACTCATGGACCCATTACCCTGTCTTCAAAGTCAGAAACAGCTATTCTAATCTTTCTCACATTGTGTCCCTTTGACAAGGTCTCTTCTGCCTCCCTTCTACGTTTAAGGATTCTTGTGACTATATCTTGGGCCCACCTGGACAATACATGTTTCCCTCCTGTTTTAGAGTCAGGTTTTTAGCAACATTTATGCCCCCTGCCTTGTAACCTAACATATTTATATGCTCTGGGTGTTTGGACATGGACTTCTTTGGGAAACATTCTTCTTAGCACAAGATTTTCCTAGTTTTTAATTCTGTCACTTTACTTTTAAATGTTATTTGTCATGTTTGTTAATTATGGCAATGGTAAACTGGAGGTAGCTGGGACTTTCTTTTTTCTTTTCCATCTTGATTTACTAATATCTATATTTTATAGGTGAAGAAATAAATTTGGTGCATTATGACTACTACTAAATTTGTTTAACTCTATTTTCTCATTTTTATTTTTTTATCATGGACTTTTATTTCCTCTTTTTCACAGCCTTTATTCATTCATGTCCTTTCTTTTTACTCTGATTTTTTTCACTTTTTTATACAAACCCACTCATGCACTTTAATACAATTTATTTATTCACGAATGTTCTATCCTATTGTCTTGTTATTGTTGCGTGAAATTGTAGTTTCAACTTTTTTTTAAGCATTATTTATTTTAGAGAGAAAGAGATAGTGTGAGTGGGGAGAGGGACATAGGGAAAGGGAGAGAAAGAATCTCAAACAGACTCCTGTGCTGAGCGTGGAGCCTGACACCGGGCTCTATCCCAGACCCTGAGATCCTAACCTGAGTGAAAATCAAGGGCTGGCCGCTTAACCTACTGAGCCTCCCAAGTGCTCCTGTGATTTCAATTTCTTAAAACAAAAATGTGTGTCTATCATTAGTAAACAGATAAACCATCATATATTGAATCCATTGCTACATGCTGGTTCTTCCCATTTTCTTTCTGCCTTCATCTTTCTTTTCTATAAATAAAATCTACACTAAATACTTCATCAAGGTTTTGTAGGTTCTCCACTTTGACAGCTTTATTTATATCTGAAAATACATGCCTTGATTAATATGGTTGGCTAAATGTAGAATTCACAGTGGCACTTAGTTTTTCTTAAAACTTTGAAGACATTACTCCATTGTCTTCTTACATCTGGAATTGCTTATTCTGCTATTATTCTATGATTATTCTGCAATTAGTCTAATTTTATTCCTTTGAATATAATTTTTGTTTCTTTCAAGTTGCTTTAATATTTTCTCTTTATAATTGATACTTTGAAGTTTATCCTTCTTTATTAGGTGTAGATTTATATGTATATGTCTTTGTTGGCACTTATGAGTTTCTATCTGTAGACTTGTATTTTTCATCAGTTCAGATAAATTCTTAGTCATTATATCTTTCAATAATTACTGTGCCATTATCCTCTATTCTCTCTTCCTTAAACTCCTATCAGACATGTACTAAAATTTTGTTAATCCTTCCTCCTTTCTTTTAAATTCTGTCATATTATTCATTACTTTATTTCTGTGTGCTGTTCTCTGGGTGAATTCTTTGTTAATAGCATCCAAATAATGTATGTTAATTTTGACCAAATTAAGTGTAGATTTTCAAAACATTCTTAAGGTTTCTAATTATTTTTTACCTATGTGTAATGCTTTTAAAACAGGTCTACAAATTCTTTGACACTCCTCTCTCAAAATGCAGTCTGATTTGTCTCCTCTTAAAAATTAGCCAGGCTTGGTTAATCACCTATAACCATAGGATATGGAGGAGATCATACTGCATGACTTCTGAGACTATGTCATAAAAGGAAATACAGTTTCTACCTCTCTTTTTTCCTTTCTCTGTCTCTTTGTTTCTCTGTCTCTGCCTCTTTCTCTTTCTCTAAAGTTTTAGAGTTTCTGAACTGCCA
The DNA here is from genome assembly GCA_004024625.1 of Mellivora capensis. Lineage (NCBI taxonomy): Eukaryota > Metazoa > Chordata > Mammalia > Carnivora > Mustelidae > Mellivora > Mellivora capensis. Next base: position 7,850 of record PISX010028159.1, read on the forward strand.
TGTGAGATGTCTAGCTATTCTAAAGTCATCCTCCTGGGAAACCTATATATAGAGAGAGACCACAAAAAGATTTTAAAAAGTGAAACCAAGAGCAAAACCAAAACACAATGCTCAAGAAGACTCCAGTTTCTCCAGACCTTATGTGTCTAAGTCCTTACAGCTCAGGTGAGTAGGTTAAAAAATAAATAGAGCTTTCTGTAATGAATGTTTCTCCTATGGGGAGATGGGCAGTTTCCTGAAAGGAGCTGCCCACTCACTTTCTTCTTCAAAACTTTGGAAACCTGAGCCACCATGTCAGAAGTCTGGCTGACTGGAAGCCACCACAGTGAAGAGATCATCTGTAGAGAATACACAGAAATAAAGATACTTGAGGAAACACAGCTATTAGAGCTTAGCCTACTCCAGTCTTCCCAGCCTAGGGTCAAGACATATGAATGCACAAGGCATGTAGATATTTTCAGTCCCTAGTTTTTGAGCTGCCACAGGTGACTCCAAGCAAACAGAAATGAGGTTTCCCTCTGTGCTTTGTTCAGATTCTTGACCTACAGAATTTGCTACCATGATAAGTGTTTGTTTTATGCCACTAAGTTTGAGAGCCATTCCCTCCCCCCAATTTTTTAAATTAACATATAATATATTATTTGCCCCAGGGATACAGCTCTGTGAATCATCAGGCATACACATTTCACAGCACTCACCATAGCACATACCCTCCCCAATGTCCATAACCCAGCCACCCTATCTCAACCAACCCCCCCATTCCCCAGCAACCCTCAGTTTGTTTTGTGAGATTAAGACTCTCTTATGGTTTGTCTCCCTCCTAATTCCATCTTCTTTCATTTTATCCCTCCCCATGACCTCCTGCCCTGCCTCCCAAATTCCTCATATCAGAGAGAGCATATGATAATTGTCTTTCTCTGATTTACTTATTTCACTTAGCATAATACCCTCTAGTTCCATTCATGTTGCTGCAAATGGCAAGATTTCATTTTTTATGGCTGCATAGTATTCCTATATATATATATATATATATATATATATATATATATATATATTTATACCACATCTTCTTTATCCACTCATCCATTGTTGGACATCTAGGTTCTTTTCATAGTTTGGCTATTGTGGACATTGCTGCTATGAACATTCAGGTGTTTGTGCCCCTTTGGATCACTACATTTGTATCTTCAGGGTAAATACCCAGTAGTGTGATTGCTGGTTTGTAGGATAGCTCTATTTTCAACTTTTTGAGGAAACTCCATGTTGTTTTCTAGAATGGCTGCACCAGCTTGCATTCCCACCAGCAGTGTAGGAAGGTTCTCCTTTCTCCAGATCCTTGGCAATATCTGTTGTTTCCTGACTTACTAATTTTAGCCATTCTGACTGGTATGAGGTGGTATCTCACTGTGGTTTTGATTTGTATTTCCCTGTTGCCAAGTGATGTTGAGCACTTTTTTGTGTGTCTGTTTGCCATTTGGATGTCTGCTTTGCCAAAATGTCTATTTTTTACCCAGCTAGAGTTACCAACAACATATGACCTTACTTACACCTATTTTCATTTCAAGATTACTTGTCTATGTAAATGATATTTCTTTTTAAAATCTCTTTAAAACTCTTAATTTTTTAAAAAGATTTTATTTATTTATTTGACGCAGAGAGAGAGATCACAAGTAGGCAGAGCAGCGGGCAGAGAGAGAGAAGGGAAAGCAGGCTCCCCACTGAGCAGAAAGCCTGATGCGGGACTCAATCCCAGGACTCTGAGATCATGACTGATCCGAAGGCAGAGGCTTAACCTATTGAGCCACCCAGGCATCCCAAAGCTCTTAATTTTAAATCCTAATTATTTGGGGGTTTCCTATTATTTACATTATTTAAAATAACTTCTACTTGTAAGCAAGTTAGTTGGCTTCTCTTTTTGCCTACATTTCTGAATGTGTTTTGGAGATATTTTTTCAAATTTGCTTTGAGTTTGTTTGTTTGTTTATTTCTGAGCTTAGCTGTTTTGTCTTATGTTACTTTCATATTATCTAGCTACTTCATATCACTACCTAAATCTAATTCAGAACAAGTTTGTATATTTTAACAGAGGGCTTTTGTGTTATAGTGATATTGCAGATATTGCCAAAATTATCAATTAGTTGTCATAATGCTCTATTCAGTTTTCATCTGCCTTATATATCCCATTTCCTCCTGCTCGGTAATCAGCATGGCACAAGAAGTGAGAAGTTTCAAGAAGTAATCTTTTTCATGGAGAGAAAAAGACATTTTCTTGGAGAGAAAGACAGGCAGTTTTAAATTTTTCTTTAGATACGAGGAGATGAAAATGATTCAAATGCTAGAGAAATATTGCCACACTGCTTTGACAGTACAGTTTTAACAGTAAGTCATAAGTTTTTTGTGACTCAGTCTGCACGTTTCCTTGATTTTCTCCAGAATCTTGAGTAGCCTAGGCATAGACAGAATTTTAGAAGATGGATTGATCCAGGGATGGAAGTTTGCTGGTGGAAACAAAGAAGGAAATGGAATAAAAGTTGGGTATTCTCACAAGGGTTGGATGTTGGACAAAGCACCATTATATACACAGGCATGGGGGTGGAAAAAGAGTAGACTATTCACCAGGAAAACGTAGAGATCAGGGCCTGGGGGACTCCATTGTGTGGATCTCTTTGCTTCAGAGCACCACGGTGATGGATGAAAGTGTGAGAAGGATGTACTTAGGAAATGGAATGTTTGCATTTAACATTTCTGATCCAGTTTAGGATGCCTTAAGAACTCAAAATATGAACATGTGAGTGAATAGAATGGTGAAAATGTTCACCATAATTGAATAATCCAAGTTCAAGTATTAGTTTGAGGATCTTTACAAACATGGAATTCCCTAGAATGATGGCAGCCCTAGAAAGACAACCAGCTGATAAAAGAAGTCAGTCATTGATAAGAGGCCGGGATGTTGATGGTTTGTCCATAATAATGATGTGAAAGAAAAGTATTTTGTGTTGTTATTTAGTAAAAAGTAGATATCTTAACAAATACATATAGTATAAATTTCACAAATTCACAAATAAAGGAAATGTACATTTGTAACAAATGCTTAAAAATTGCTAAGATGATGAAGAACAAGATGCTAAGTGCTTAATTAACATCTTTGTATTTTCTTGTTTTATACATTTTTCTATGTTTGTTATCATTCTTTGTGATAAGAGTCAAAGTGGATACAGTTAAAGAATATTTGTATAAAGAACTCTATTTTATTTTATTTATTTATTGAAAGAGAGAGAGGTAAGGAGAGAGAGCATCAGTGGAGAAGGAGAGGGAGAAGCATGCTCCCTGCTGAGCAGGGAGCCAGCTGCAGGGCTCTACCCCAGGACCTCGGGATCATGACCTGAGAGGAAGGCAGATGCTTAACAGACTGAGCCACCCAGGTGCACCACATTGGAAAAATCTTAATGACATATATATTTATAATTGTCTTTGTCTTATCTTCTTGTTGCCAAACATGGTATGGGGCTCACAAATAAGCAGTGTGCTGGTAAGGAACATTATGATACTATGCAGCAAATACTGACTAGTCAAAATCATTAAATAACTATCTATATAATTTTTTTTAGCAGATCTCTCCATTTGGAAAATTTTCTCTCTCTCTCTCAATTTATCTTTTATTTTTCTATCTTTTATTTTTACCACCTATAAAAAAGTGGGTGGCACTAAGTGGTTTTGAAGATTGCTTTTCTCAACTGTAACATCCTTGTGCTTTAGGTATTTTTAAATGATTTATAACAAGCTAATCATTTAAAATGTTCAATAATATAAAAGGCAAAAAATGAGATGAGATCCCTGACTTTAAAGTTATTAAAATTGAGATGGTCATATAAATGTGATTTCCAAGGGGATTTTCCCCCCTGCCCTATGTGTATGGATATTATTATTGTTTGGTATCCTTTGATGTGATTCTAACATAAGCATCTTTGTCATAATTTTGCCAGAAAATAATTTTACTGGAATGTTCAATTATTTCTTCATATTATGTCCTATCAATAGTGATGAAGACATCATGTCTAAAACAGTGACATCTGGTGGCTTTGAGTGAGTGTTGCAGTTACTATATTTAAATTTAATACAAATAAAATATGGTAGTAAGGCAAAGGTCCATGATAAAACATGATAAATATACTTAAAGCTGTTTCTTTTAGAAATATTGTTTAGAAATATTATATCATTTATAATGTGTTATGTTATTGCTTATAAACAATATTTTCAGTTTGGAAAAGAGCTAACATTTGCACATGTATGTGGTTTGAATTTCATAATCACAGTATAAACCTAGCTATTAAAATATAAACAAAAAACCTTTTTGTCATGCTATAGAAGTGGAGTAGTGGAGTTCCTACATTATCATGATTTTTATAACATTACTTTTTTTACTTTTTAACATTTTTAACATTTTATAACATTACTTTTTTTACTTTTTAACATTTACTTTTCTTCCTAAAGGGACAATTTTGATTTGAAGGGAAAACAGGCTATCTCAAAAAACTTCTGTCATATTCCCTCATTTCATGAGAAATAAGGTAGAAGTAACAAGAAAAGCAAAGCTATTTCTCCCTGTTAGGTCTTTTTTAAGCTATGTTTTCATTAAGCCATTTACTTTTTGGAACTATTTTCCTTTTCTTGCATCTACAAAATCAAATAACGTAAACAGAATTATGATCTCATCTGAACGACTATAACTTGTCTCATCTCTACCATTTCAACTCTCCAATAGATTGAAAATTATAACTGGAAAACATTTTAAGGGCATAAAGCATCTTTGATTTCTCTGAAGTCCTCCTTGTAACATGTACAGTGCCAACAGTGCTAAGAACAAAGTTATGTGGTTCAATAAATTCTTACTGAAACAAGATTCATCCTGAATCTTCCTTATTTACCATTGCAGTCCTTCTTCCTCTTTCCACCCCAAAGTTTCTCTAGTTAATATAAACTTCTTCTCTCTAAGGCTACACTTTCTGCCTATTTTCTTGACCCCACCTCTTACTACTTCCTCAGGGAGACTGTTGCATCAATTACACATTGTTTTTCCAGACTTTTCAATCATTTGCCTTTCATTTGACTTTTTCCTTTCCACTTTTAAAATGTGTTTCTTCCAGAGTTGAAAACAGTTTATACCAGCCAAACAAATACACAATCAACAAGCAAGAACAAGTTAACTCTTTACTTTACCCTGTAGTGTCTCTATTTTCTTTCATGGCCCAAGTTCTAAAATGTTTTGAAATTTCTGCCTCCTCTTTTGTATAGCCTCATTCACAGCTAAGTTAACAGCCAGCCTCCAGCACGTTATCAGCACTTTTTATTTGAATTTCCTTCTCTTTGAGCACTTTTTTTCATTATTGACAACTTATCTTCAGAAAACCACAGTTCTCTCTCCAAATCAGCTGTATCTGATATTTAAAAGGAGACTATGTACATTAAGCAATCCCATGTCCTAATGTCTTGAGGATTCTGGGTGGGTAATGATTTATTTTATCCAAATCCACATCTCATCGGTTTGACAATATATGATGAATGTAAGAGAAAGTCTACGTCCTCCCTGCTTGTTTTGAACTTTTACCTGATTATCAGATTCTGGGTACCCATCACCAACGTGTGTGTTTGAACTATAAGCTTCATGATGACTTCTCCATTTTACTCCTTTCTTCCTTTCCATCCTGACCTGTTACACTCAAATTAGCCAACAGAATGCTGCATCTGTGCCACAAGCTACACTACTCTTGACCCCTAGTAAAGGCACTGGCCCTTGGGTCCTTGCTCTGCTCTCTCCCTGCCTGCTGTGAGCAAACTCTGTGCTTTTGGGTGACTTTGTGTGCCCTCTGGGCATGCCGTGCCTCCCTTTCTAGAATCTATTGAGTGTAATAAATCCTTCCATATGTCCCTCTCAGTGTAATTTCTGCAGCTACGTGGAAGGAGCCTTAAATAATCCACAAGGGGGATGTACTGTCCCATTTATAGCACAATAATTAGTAGCATTATTTTTCTGTACTTTGAAGGGAATTCAAACCCGCTCTTCATTTTTTTTCCCAAAGATTTTATGGAGAATCATGTAGTGAATTCCTACTTTGAGGCAATTTAAAATCCTGAAAAATGCTGTCTAATCTTTTCTCCTGAAGCTGCTGTCTTGTCTTGGGACTTTATTCACTGTGCTTGAGCATAGTTCTTTATTCAATCACCGAGCACTAATATTTAAGGTTCTTGTAGGTAACTGGCATTTTCAGACATATTGGAGGAGGACTAGAGCACAGCACAGTTGATACAACTTTAGAGTGGTCCCATGACACTAACATTCTTAAAGTTCTGTGGCTCTCTGAATCCCAGTAAATTTCTCTCTCTTGCCCTCATTCATCTTGGGTCCCTTCCTACATGTTAACATTTTGTTCAGGCCCTCTTTAATCCTGTCTCTTATCACTATTTTTTGCCTCAAATTCAGAGGCACCCTTGCACCAACATCTGTCTCAGCTCAAAGAAACAAACAAAAATTTCTTCTATCTTGCTAAAGAGAGTTTTAAAATTTCATTGAAATCTCTTCCATACAGACCAACTCGCAAATTCTTTTTAAAATACAAAAAAATTTTAAATCTTCTAAATGAGTCAGCAACTACTGAAATGAATTCTTATGCCCTACCTCATCTCTGTATTGCAGAAGTGAATGCACTAATTTATGTTTAAATAACTATGTCTTCCTTCCTGTTCTCTATAGATCATGTCAGATACTTACTAGCCTAACCTTTTCCCTATTATTTCAACCTGTATCGTTCTTGCTCCAGTTCACTTCCAGAATGATGTCTTTTGTTTAATTTCAGGTTCTATGTGGGTAAAGACAGATTTCTATTATATTTCAGACTGTCTGCTGTGTCTGACTTCCTCCCAGTTTTATAGACCTGGAAACAAAAGCTAATTTTCATTTCTTGCCACCATGGATTTCCTTCATGCAGACAGTTATTCAGACATACTGCTTCTGTATACATAATTGGATTGGTTTTTCACTTATGAGACTTATTTGTAAACTTGATGACCTGTGAAAGTCTGGTACCCATCACATTTAATATGGAATGATTTCTGATTAGATAGTGAAGGATGTATCTCTTATAGTGAACATTCCCTGAATTCAGTCTTATATATTCTTATGTTATATATATAAAACATAAGAATAATTTTTCTTATATATTCTTATTTTATATATAAATTTACAAATTTATATATAAATTTACAAATTTATATATAAAATAAGAATATATAAGAAAGCAGGTGAAGGTCACCTACTTTTGATACATACCATTGCTTACTGTTTTTATAACTATAATTTGGGAAACAATGATAAAGGACTAACCTTACTAAGCAATATTCTACAGTTGATAACATCTACCTTCACCTGCATATCAGAATCTTGATGTAATCGTATCTTGAATTCTGCTTATTTAAATTCTTCTCTTTAACTGAGAGTGATCTTTTTGATCATCACTTCATAAATACAACCAAATAATTACATATAAAGATGATTAAAGAGAATTAAATATTATAACACATGCATAACACATACGTATAACAAAGCACACTTATGTACAGATCTAATTGCCAGAGTGCCAGCACAAGACAAAGAAAATATCTTGTATCTGCATCTGTTTGAGTCCTTTTATTTTATGATTTTAGATATGGATGAGCTATTGACCTTAGAAAGTTCACTTTGGTCTGTGTCTGGTGTGTCACCTGCCTCTGAACTGATAAATTAATTGCAGTCTGTCATTCTACAATTGCTTCTAGTTTAAAGTTAAATAAAGAGTTGTCATTTAGTTTTGTATCTTCAGTTTCAAATAGTTATCTACCTTATAGATTTATGCACATTGAGACACCAAGAACATTTATTATGTCCAAGAGTGATCGGAAAAAGCAAAAACAAAAACAAGCTTTCTACCAAATTTCTAATCTCCAGCAAGATTGACATATTTAACAGTTTTGTAAAATGATAGAAGACTATCTTGGTAATAGATCCTAGATTGAGGTCTGCATAATAAAGTTCCCTGCAGCTCTGTGTCAACTTCTTTGGATAACCAAGGAGCCTCTAACTATGACAGTCTGAGATTTTGCTATTTAAATAGTTGGCATTCGTTTAGATTATATGTTCATTTATACTATACAGGTTACTAATGGTTTTGAAAGAAAACAAAAATTCAAACTGCTCACTAGGAAACTGTAAGATGGTGTTATAAATATTCAGAGACTGAGAAAGCAATTTCAGTTCAGCAGGTGTGTTCAAGGTAGTGATATTCATTGTAGACCTTAAAGGCTAATTTAGACCCCATCTTTAATGTCGCGAGTAGTCTCATTCTGTCTGTGGTCTTTTCAATATCTTTTTAGAAGGAACAACCCAATCCCCTTTTGTGTTTAGGTTCAATCTAATTTGCCTGTAATTTCTTTTTTCTTCTTTTAAACATGTATTTTTTAGTATAGAACACCTCTCATTCTAGGTTATAAAGAATTTCAGGTTAGAGATTATAAACATCTTGGGAAGTATCAGTTAGTATTAGAGAAGATTTAGTTGAGACAGTCTTGTGTTGCAATCATATATCACTGATGGTTTCTTCAAGCATCAAATGGTACAATAAAGGTAGTTTTCGGGGCGTAGAATGAAGGTCAAATTAAATAATACATGGAAGACTATATTAGAAAGCCAAATAATATTACAGATACTCAATACCTGTACTTTATTTTTTAATGGTACTTTATTTTTAATACTTGTTTGTTTTTTTGTTCCATTGGAATGATAATGATGTGTGGAACAAAGGCAAAAAGGAAATGTAGATAAAATTAAATTTCCTTATAACCTGCAGCCCATTGATAAATACTTAAGACAAGACACAAGGCTGGCAGAATATAACATTCCTCTAGGAAACTCCCAACTGTCCTAATGTTAATGTTTTGCTAGAGGGAAAAGCAACCTGAGCTTGCCAGGAATAGCTAGGCCTTCAAGATCCTGAGAGTCTTCTTTAGCATATGAAAGTCCTTTTGGAAACTTCACTTTGTCTTTACCTTCCCCACTGGAAAGTATATTATCAATTGCTCTTTACCACCCAGGTGCACCCCTTTCTGCCCATGGGTCCTGTCCTCATGCTTTGATAAAAACAACTTTTTGCACCAAAAAATTACAGGACTTTCCTGGCCATTAGCTCCAAATCCCACCACTTCAAACCACATCAATAAGACTTCCACTTGAGAATGGTGTATTGAGGGGCACCTGGGTGGCTCAGTGGGCTAAGCCTCTGCCTTCAGCTCAGGTCATGATCCCAGGGTCCTGGAATCGAGCCCCGCATCGGGCTCTCCGCTCGGCGGGGAGCCTGCTTCCTCCTCTCTCTCTGCCTGCCTCTGCCTACTTGTGATCTCTCTATCTGTCAAATAAATAAATAAAATCTTAAAAAAAAAAAAAAAGAATGGTGTATTGAGAACATACTGTTATCACCTTATCACCTTATCTCTAAGAAACTCTGCTATAAAACCGTAGGGGCAAATGAAACAAGGGAAGAAAATTCTGCAATAAAATTTCTGAAGCTAGAATGCAACTACACTATAGTTTTAGAAGACTGCAGAAATCTGAACCTCAAGCTTTCAGGAGCAAGCCTACCATCTTTGACTTCTCCAGGACTGGAAGCATAAATACTTTTAAAAGTACAGATAGGGGCACCTGGGTGGCTCAGCCACTTAAGTCTGCATTATGCTCAGGTCATGTCCCCAGGGTCCCAGGGTCCTGAGATGGAGCCCCTTTGGCTCCCTGCCCAGTGGGGAGTCTGCTTCTCCCTCTCTCTCTTTGCCCCTCTGCTCCTCTCTGTCTGCCCCTTCCCCACTCATTCTCTCTCTCTCTCTCTCAAATAAACAAAAAAATCTTAAAAAAAAAGAAAAGTATAGGTAGAGGTGAGACTAAAATAAATGTGGAATGTCTATATAAGGCTCTTAGTTTCACAGATCCTCTTCCTCATCCACACGCCTGCACAACTCTGTCTCTCCAAACTTTAATGGAAGACTGGATTTATCCTTTGGTCTAGAGATATTAAAACCTAGGGTATCATGCAGAGCCATACTGAAATATGAGAGGTTAGGGCAAATATGCACATTAAATGGTGGCATTCCTATACAATATACTCTCTCTGGTTTATAAATGCTTTGTTCAAAGCTTCTTTCTTACAAGAACAAGATGAAAGTATTCCTTTCTGAGGAAACAGACAAGCCTAAAATGAAAAGCCCAACAGATACTGACAGTTGGGTTGGTGTAATGAATCAGCCTGTTTTTGGAGAAAGCCCACCATTCAGCAAAACTCTCTATAAAATTGAACCAACAGACAGCTGATTATAGCCCATTCTTACATATGAATGGACCTCTGAACCCAGGGATTCTGAGTAACACCAACAGGAGACAGAGACCAAAAACAAAGAGAAATCAGGAAAAGAAGAAGCAAAGCAGTGAGTAGGAGAAAATAAAGTACACCATAATGTCCTCAAAAGGTAAGAGATGATATTTTATCCATGAAACATGAATAGATGTTATAAAGAAAGAGCATTCAGAAAACCAAAAAGAGCTCTGGGAAATTAAAAATGTGACAGCAGGAATGAAAAACTCACTGGGTGTGTTAGCAGAAATAATTTTGAAAAAATCTCTCACAACATAAAACTTTAATAATAAAAAGGAGAGATGAGTAATAAGAAAGGACAGGTTAGGTCACAGGAGGATTAGTCTAGGAGTTCAATATCAGAATAACAGGGATCCCAAATAGAACAGAGGGTAGAGGAGGAAACTGCCAAATAAACTGTACAAGAAAACTACCTAGAATTAAAGAATATTCATTTTTATTTGAGCTTACCAAGTACCAAGCAAAATAGAGGAGGATAAAGAAATGTGGAAAAGCATACCACTATGAAATGTCACTATAATAAAAAAGGAGAACCCAGAAGCTTGGTGTCAGTAATCATTATGTCATTTTGAACCAAATGAGGATAACCAAATCAAGCTATTTCAATAACTTGACATGAGTTCCCTGGAGTGGTTAGGCACAGGCAGAATTTCCTAGAAAAGTCTAAAGATGTGAAGTTGTTTTTAATTCTGGAGTAAAAGATAAGGGTTATATGTGTGTGCAGCCTCTACTCACAGGATTTAGAAAGGAAATTTTTGAGATTTTTCTCTGGGGGAACATCATGGAAGGTAGCAGGGAAGGTAGAAAGAATCTTATAAAAGCTGTAGTTGAGGCTACTTTAATGAGGCAAGATGATTGGGGTATGGATTGCTTCTTGAAAAAATTTGTATTATGCTGGAAATCAACCTAAGCAAGAATAGTCACATCACATGATCCACAAAGCAGTGTATCTCTATGGAAGACAAAATCCCATCCTCCATGAAAACCCATTCTTAGGATACTCACTCTTAACATTTCGTTCAAGGAGAAAGGATTATTACCTTATCCATTCCTTTGATTTAGTGACTTGCCAGTCACAACATATGTCTTGTCTTTTGTAAATATGTACTGAGCTCTTGCATCAGGATGTATTCTGGCCATGATGATACATCTGTGCAACTGCATAAAAATCCTTGTTTCATAGGTTGCTATGAAGGAAGCAAGAAAGTCATATGTGCCCTAAGTAATCTGTATGAAATTATGTGGGGATGACACATGACAAAAGACAGTGGGCAACTAAACCTAATAAGTTAGCGTACTTTCCTGAAGACTCTTTGACATTGGAGGTCTTTGAAAGTTTAAGTTTACTCATTTTATGGTGAGAATATTTTATGGGTACTTGTGTTGGAGTATGGTCTGTATGCACATTAAGTAAATTATCCCCCAGAGTATTTTGCAACCATATTTTACTTATCAATTTTTCTTATTGGGCTCAACCGGAGAACAAATGTCTATGTTTTTCATCTTCCTCCTCCTGAGGAAGAAGGAGGAATACACTCCTCATGTGTAATTTAAACCCTATTTCAGTTTCCAATATCAATCCTAATTTTTGAGGTTGGGAGGAATGGTGAGTAAGAATTATAAGAGATGGAAAATATCTCATTCTGAACAGAATACCAAATCACTGTAGCTGTTGGTGTACTATTAATTGTGCGGCTTGCACCCACAACTTAGAGTATATCCTTTTCCTGAAACACGACTTATTTTTTCAGTTTTATTAGAACAGGGCAAGATGAGCTTCTGGTATTTTCTGCTCCTTTCTGAGAATTACCTCTTGCCAAAAACTTACTGATAATCTCACCACAAACTGCCTACTTTTTTTCATAGTTTCATAAAGTGAAATAATATGCAGATAAGAAGCCCCAAATGTTTTTTAGAGTGTATTATGCTAAACAAAATAAGTCAGTTAGAGAAAGATAAATACCATATGATTGCACTCATATGTGGAATTTAAGAAATGAACAGGTGAAGATAGGCAGAAAAAAGAAAGAGAGGGAAACCATAAAACAGACTCTTAACCTTGAGGAAGAAACTAAGGGTTGCTGAGGATAGGGGGAGGGTATGGGTTAAATGGGTGCTGGGTATTAAAAAGGACACTTGTGATGAGCCCTAGGTGTTGTATGTAAGTGATGAATCACTAAATTCTACTCCTGAAACTAATATTATACTACATGTTAACTGGCTGGAATTTAAATAAATTAAATTTAAATTTAAGTAATTTAAATTTAAACTTGAAACAAAACAAAAACAAAAACAAGTTATACCAAACTGATACCCCACCACTACTGATTCCCAGTCTCTCTGTGGTTTTACCACAGTCAATATTTAGACCTCAGCTCTTGTCCTTGCTGTGTCCTTTTTTTTTTTTTTTTAGATTTTATTTATTTGACAGACAGAGATCACAAGTAGGCGGAGACTCAGGCAGAGAGAGAGGAGGAAACAGGCTCTCCGCAGAGCAGAGAGCCCAATGCAGGGCTTGATCCCAGGACCGTGGGATCATGACCCGAGTTGAAGGCAGAGGCTTTAACCCACTGAGCCACCCAGGCACCCCGTCCTTGCTGTGTCTTAAGACAATTTCTCTTGAACTTTTTGTCTCATTTCATTTTCTTTAGTAGAATATTGCAAATGCTTACTTATTTACATATTTCATTTTAGTGTTATTCACAATTACTGTATTTCTTTTTATTTTATTTCCTTTCAGCGTAACAGAATTCATAGTTTTTGCACCACACCCAGTGCTCCATAAAATGTGTGCCCTCCATAATACCCACCACCTGTCACGCCCAACCTCCCACCCCCTGCCCCTTCAAAACCCTCAGGTTGTTTTTCAGAGTCCATAGTCTCTCATGGTTCATCTCCCCCTCCAATTTCCCTCAACTCCCTTCTCCTCTCCATCTCCCCATGTCCTCCGTGTTATTTGTTATGCTCCACAAATAAGTAAAACCATATGATAATTGACACTCTCTGACTTATTTCACTCAGCATAATCTCTTCCAGTCCCGTTCATGTTGATACAAAAGTTGGGTATTCATCCTTTCTGATGGAGGCATAATACTCCATAGTGTATATGGACCACATCTTCCTTATCCGTTCGTCTGTTGAAGGGCATCTTGGTTCTTTCCACAGTTTGGTGACCGTGGCCATTGCTGCTATAAACATTGGGGTACAGATAGCCGTTCTTTTCACCACATCTGTATCTTTGGGGTAAATACCCAATAGTGCAATTGCAGGGTTATAGGGAAGCTCTATTTTTAATTTCTTGAGGAATCTCCACACTGTTCTCCAGAGTGGCTGCACCAACTTGCATTCCCACCAACAGTGTAAGAGGATTCCCCTTTCTCCACAACTTCTCCAACACACGTTGTTTCCTGTCTTGTTAATTTTGGCCATTCTAACTGGTGTGAGGTGGTATCTCAATGTGGTTTTAATTTGAATTTCCCTGATGGCTAGTGATGATGAACATTTTTTCATGTGTCTGATAGCCATTTGTATGTCTTCATTGGAGAAATGTCTGTTCATATCTTCTGCCCATTTTTTGATATGATTATCTGTTTTGTATGTGTTGAGTTTGAGAAGTTCTTTATAGATCCTGGATATCAACCTTTTGTCTGTACTGTCATCTGCAAATAT
>PISX010028160.1:0-21931 GCA_004024625.1 Mellivora capensis
AAAAAAAAAAAAAAGAAAAAAGAAAAATGACCCAGATGTTGGAACCATCAGACAAGGATTCTGAAGCTGCTATTGTAATTATGCTCAACGGGGTTAAGAAATATATGCTAGTAACAAATGAAAAGAGAAAAAATCTCAGCCCAAAATAGAAAATACAAAAAAGAAATGGAATTTTTAGAACTGAAAAATACAACATCAGAAATAAATATCTGGGGTACCTGAGTGGCTCAGTCAGTTAAACATCCAACTCGTGGTTTCCGCTCAGGTCATGATCTCAGGGTTGTGGGATCCAGCCCCACATCAGGCTCCGGGCTCCATGCTCAGTGTGAAGGCGGCTTGAGATTCTTTCCTTCTCCCTCTCCCTCCCCTCTACCCCTCACCCAGTGCTCTCGCTCTCACGTGCTCTCTCTCCAATAAATAGATAAATAAAATCCTGAAAGCAAGAAAGAATCCCCAGATGAGATAAATATCAGTATAGAGATTACAGAGGAAAGAATGCACGAATATGAAAACAGAAGTTATCCGATTTGAAGAAGAGAGAAAGAAATTGGGGGAAAAAATAACAGAAACCTAGGGATTTAGGGACTATAAAAAGGCAAGTGGAGTCTCAGGTGGAGAAAAAGAGAAGGGAAGATAAAAGTATTGGGGGAAAAAACAGGCTGGAACATTTCCAAATTTTCAGAAAGACATATGTTTACAGGTTTAAGAAGTGAGCACAATCACAAACCAGATAGAGATGAAGAAAGCTACAGCTAGGCACATTACATTCAATCTGGTGGAAGTTTAAGATAAAAGCAGCCACAGGAAACTACATGCTATGCACGGTGGGACAATCCAAAAACTGCTAAACCTTCATGAGAAACAGTGGAGACAGAAGACTGAAGACAAAGGGAAAACAACTTTGAAGTTAAGACAGTCCTAGACAAAGGAAAACTAGATAACTCACTGCCCACAGACCTGCAGTACAAGAAATGCTAAATAATTATTTTAGGGTGAAGGACATGACAGAAAGAAACATTACTGTTGAAGAGTAAATAGAGAACATCACGAAGAGTAAATATAAAAGGTTATTTTAGGGGCGCCTGGATGGCTCAGTGGGTTAAGCCTCTGCCTTCAGCTCAGGTCATGATCTCAGGGTCCTGGGATCGAGCCCCACATCGGGCTCTCTGCTCAGGGGGAGCCTGCTTCCTCCTCTCTCTCTGCCTGCCTCTCTGTCTACTTGTGATCTCTCTCTCTCTCTCTCTCTGCCAAATAAATAAATAAATAAGAAATCTTTAAAAAAAATAAAAATAAAAGGTTATTTTAGTTTATCTAGATTAATGGGTAAAAATAAAAACTCTTCTAAGAGATACTATGGGAAACTACTTGACCTACCTTAGGGTAGGTAAAGATTTCTTTTTTTTTTTTTTTTTTAAGATTGTATTCATTTGAGACAGACAGAGATAGAGAGCATGGACAGCAGGAGAGGCAAAGGGAGAAGGAGAGGGAGAAGCAGAATCCCCGCTGAGCAGGGAGCCCAATGTGGGCCTCCATCCCAGTACCCTGGGATCATGACCTGAGCCAAAGGCAGATGCTTAACCAACTGAGCCACCCAGGCATCCCGGTAAAGATTTCTTGAACTACACTAAACTTCTATTCATCAGAACACACACATGTTTACTGTCAATGGGGATGATTTTGAGAATGAAAGGCAGCACAATTGATCATTACTGTGGAAGTCTGTAAATACAGTTAGGCACGAACTTAAAATACCTACCTAGGCATAGGTAAATAAACAACAAGACTGTGCCTATATGAGCACCAAAGATATGTACCAGAATGTTCATAGCAGTCTTATCTATAACAGTCCTAAATGGAAATAGCCCAAATGTCCATCAACATTAGAATACAGAATGGTAGGGGCACCTGGGTGGCTCAGTGGGTTAAAGTCTCTGCTTTCGGCTCAGGTCATGATCCCAGGGTGCTGGGATCGTGACCCACATCGGGCTCTCTGCTCCGTGGAGAGCCTGCTTCCTCCTCTCTCTCCCCGCCTGCCTCTCTGCCTACTTGTGGTCTCTGTCTGTCAAATAAATAAATAAAATCTTAAAAAAAAAAAAATACAGAATGGTAAAATCATGCGAAGAAATACTACACAACAATGAAACGTATGAAAACCAGCAACACACAGCAACACAGATTCATCTATGAAGGGTAATACTAAGCAAAAGAGGCCAGACATAAAATAATCCATGCTGTATGATTTCACTTACATAAAATTGAAAAACAGGCAATGCTACTGTATAGTTTTACAGATCCAACCAGTAAAATAGGGAGTAATGATTGAGAGGTGGTTTCTGGGGTACTGGTTCTATTTCCTAACCTGCGTGATAATTACAAATAGGTTTCCTCTGTGATAATGCATCAAATAGTATACTTACGATTTTTAAACTTTTCTGTCTATATATTATTCTTTAATTTAAAAGTTTATTTAAACAAGTAACATAGATCTAAATATAAAATGCAATGCTATAAAACTCCTAGAAGATCACATGGAGGAAATTTGCACGACCTTGAGTCTGACAATAGCTCTTTACATAGAACACCAAAGGCACAACCCATGAAAGATATAATTGATAGGCTGGACTTCATTAAAACTAAAGACATCTGCTCTGCAAAAGACAATGTCAAAAAAAATGAGAAGAGAGGCACAGACTGAGGGAAAATATTTGCAAAAGACACACCTAAAGGACTGTTACCCAAAATATAGAAAGAACTCTTAAAACTCAACAATAAGAAAACACCCCAATTAAAAAATGGACCAAGGACTTTAACAGGTACCTCGCCGAAGAAGCACACAAAAGGATGCTGCACATGTCATTACTGTAAATTTGGGGGACCTTAAGTGCATATTACTAAGTAAGATAAACCACCCTAAAAAGGGTACGCACTGTAGGAGTCCAACTACATGACATTATCAAAAGGGCAAAACTACTGAGACAGGAAGATGACCGGTGACCAGAGGCTGGGGGGGAAGATGGGCTGGGCAGGCGGAACATGGGTGACTTCTGGGCCAGCGAAATTACTCTGTAGGATGTTACAGTGCAGGATACATGTTGTGACCCATGTGTCACACCCATACCATGTACAGCACCAGAAGTGAATCCTACTGTAAGGTATGACCTTCCGGTGATTATGATGTATCAATGCGGGTTCATCAATTGTAGCAAACACACTACTCTGGTGCAGGATGCTGATAATGGGGGAAGCTGTGCATTTTATGAGAAATCTCTGTACTTTCAGCTCAATTTTCCTATGAATCTAAAACTGCTCTAAAAATAAAGTACACTAAAAAAATAAAAGAAATTACTTTGGTGCTTACGTACATAATGTAGAAGATGTGCAAAATTCTTATACTCTCAAGAATGTATCCACCCTTTTATTATTAAAACATATTTAAAATACGTGGAATTTAATAAACTTCTAGTCTGGAAGAACGTACAGGGTACCTGTGGCTTCCGGGTACGGCAGGCCCAGCTTGGAAAGCTCTGGAGGAGACACTTCCCCCCAAAGGAAGCCCTAGGCAGCATTCCCCAAGGTCAGTCTAGGGTTTAGGTTCTAATTCTCATGACACCTTCCTTTGCTCAGCATTTTATGGTTCCATCCAGAGGGATTTAGAACAGCCTTATCCAGGAAGCCTTCCAAAGCAGCTCAGATCTGCTGACCCATCTGGCACATACTGCCACATCAGGCTCCTGCCTCAGGCCACCAGGCAGAGAGTCCTCGACTTCTGACTTCCCTGAGTCTGATGGATACTGCTCCACCAGGACAGAGAACCTGCTGTCGGAATGGATGAGTCAAAGCTTAACAGCCTTTCCCCAAACTCCAGCTGCTGTTCTACCAGCTGCTGTCCTCCAAATGTGTTGCCGGCACTGCTTCCTGGATGGAAACAGAAGGCTCCAGAAGTACCAGGGCCAGCAGAAAGAAGGAAAAGTCTCTTGGTAGCACAGGGGTGTGAGGATGTCCTCCAATGCACTCTAATGCCTGACTTCTAGCCAGGAATGTTTAGTGACATATTCAGGATCACAAAATTCAAACTCAGGCAGCTTTCCATAATTTCTAGCTCTATTCCTGTCCAGAGGGCAGCACAATGTGGGGGTGAGAGCCTGGCTGTCCGACAGAGTCAGCTGGCTCCTTAGAAGCTCTCCCTAGCTGTCCCTCCTTGGGAAGGTGCATCCCCCAAGGACAGCAGGGAAAGGAAAAAAACCTGGGACCACAATGCCAGGCTGGGGCGGTGCTTGTGGGATGGAGACATGCTTGTAGTCCAAATCTCAGGGTATGCCTCCATCCAGAGTAAGGAGGCACAGGTGACACAAGGATTGTCACTCTCACTTTACTAAAAATGCAAAGTTGGTTCAGAGAGGCATGTACAGGGTAATGAGTCAAGGGCAAGCTTTGGATATAAGACCTTTCTTCACCTGCCGCCTTTGTCACTTCCCAGATGGGCAACCCTAAAATTACTGAACATTTCTGAGTTTGCTTAATTGTAAAATGTGAATCCTACTATCTGCATCATGGGGTTCTTGTGATGATTAAACAAAGTAATGTCTGGGAAACACTGGAGACACACCACCTGACCCAAAGTCTCCAACAAATAATGACTTTAACAAAAGGGGGTGGAAAGGGCACCTGGGTGGCTCAGTTGGTTGGACATCTTCCTTCAGCTCACGTCACGATCTCGGGGTCCTGGGATCAAGTCCTGCATTGGGCTCCCTGCTACTTGGGGAGTCTGCTTCTCCCTCTCCCCATTGCTCGTGTGGTCATAATGTCTCTCTCTTTCTCAAATAAATAAGTAAAATCTTTTAAAAAATAAAAATAAGAATAAAAGAGGGGGGCCACAGTAAGGTGTGAAGTAGCTCTACAGTGGCGCACTCACAGACGCCGGGAGGCTGAGAGCTACAGCAGCTTCACTGACTCCAGAAGGATTAAAAGGACATAACATCAAGAACCTCAAGAGGGGGGCGCCTGGGTGGCTCAGTGGGTTAAAGCCTGTGCCTTCGGCTCAGGTCATGATCCCAGGGTCCTGGGATTGAGCCCCTCATTGGGCTCTCTGCTCAGTGGAGAGCCTGCTTCCTGCTTCCCTTCCTCTCTCTCTGCCTATTTGTGATCTCTGCCAAATAAATAAAATCCCTTTAAAAAAAAAAAAAAAAGAACCTCAAGAGGGAAAAATACAGTATCAAACAAAAGGAGCTGACATGGGAATAGCGGCTCTTGCTCAAGTCACCCCTCACATCTCGTAAACGTAATAAAAAAAATTATCCTGTTGATAATCACATCATCAAAGAATTGGAAATATGGAATTAAACAAGTTTATTTTTTTGGTGATGTCCCCACTGAATCTAAATTCCCTTTTCTTATTTTTATTACACATACACACTCATCAGAACTCCACATAATCACCAGGACTTAGTGAAATGTAACACAGAAATATACTTATGGACGGAACAAAAACAATAAAGAAGGCAACTAAAGTGATTTCACGAGCTGTTTTATATTTATTTCATCTCAGATGTTTATAATAATTAAGGTACTAAACCAAACACTGTCATAATCAGTAACAGGAACCACAAAGCTTCCCCAAACGGTGAAGGAACTTGGAGCACTTTTTGAAATACTGACTTAAATTAAGCTATGCTTATTGGAAAGAGAGAAATCAAAATGATGAAGATTGAGTTTATCCTGCTTTCAGTGTTGGTATCAATATGCAAAACTATCTGCTGAAATATTTTAAAAATTCATCTCTCTTCAAAATAACATGGAGGGGCGCCTGGGTGGCTCAATGGGTTAGAGCCTCTGCCTTCCGCTCAGGTCGTGATCCCGGTGTCCTGGGATCAAGCCCCACATTGGGCTCTCTGCCTGGCGGGAGCCTACTTCCTCCTCTCTCTCTGCCTGTCTCTCTGCCTACTTGTGATCTCTGTCTGTTAAATAAATAAATAAAATCTTTTAAAAAATAAAATAAAATAACACGGAGTTGGGGCTCCTGGATGGCTCAGTGGGTTAAAGCCTCTGCCTTTGGCTCAGGTCATGATCTCAGGGTCCTGGGATCGAGCCCCGCATCAGGCTCTCTGCTCAGCGGGGAGCCTGCTTCCTCCTCTCTCTCTGCCTGCCTCTCTGCCTGTCAAATAAATAAATAAAATCTTTAAAAATAAAATAAATAACATGGAGTCTTGCTGTGACCTCAAGTAGAATTCTTCAAACAGACTTTTCCTGGGATTTCTATCTCAGGGGAACTCAGCAGTTGAAAATCTAAGAGAGATAGATAGTCTTGAGCTAGGGCATCATGAGGGCTGGGGATGTTTAACGACAACTTGGGATGACATCACGCTCTCTTCTTCGCCAGGCTTCTACCTACCAGAGCCTAGCCAGAGCATGAAGCACAAGACAACGGCCCAAGTACTGAACAGAGGACTACCCAGGGGACTTTTTTTTCCTAGAAGAGGTGGAGGTAAACTTGGGCTCTAACTCAGCTGATTATATGTACAATGAGGACAAAATCAGAAGCCACAAAGACCTAGTGACGGTCCTAGGAAATGGCAGAGAGTGGGAGGCTGAGACAGAGAGAAATATGAGTATTTGGTGCCCAAGAAAACAGCTCTGGTGACCTCAGCCTCCAAACCAAGGCTTCCTGGCCTCAGACAATCATGGAGGCTCACTAGGCGGGCCTTGGCTCTGGAAGAATGTGTTCTGCAATTTATTTAAGAAATGAGGAACTGTGAACTATATTTCCAAAGGGATTAAAATGCTAATTATTTTAACGTTTTAGTGGTTTTAGTGGTTAACCGAGTACGTCTCATCCATATGGAAAATGTGCTCCCTGGGAGTCTTTAGTATCCGACCTGGAGTAAAAGAGGTGGGGTGGGGGGACACAGCACAGATTACTCAGCATCTCTGATCCCCAGTCCCAGTAAAATGGATGAAAGAGAATAAAGAGAAATAGTGAGTAAAGTACCAGGTGTAATAAAAACTAGGCACAAATTTTAAAAATATAGTTTCTTGAAAGTAAGCCTAAATTCTGGACGTGAAGCAGGATATGTGTTTTTCTTGTCAAGAGGAACAAACCTAGAAGGGAAATTCCCATCAAATACACGTCTGACATCCTGAGACATCTGATGCGACCACTGTTAGGAGACCCACTGTGATGTGAGTTACAACACAAACATGTAAACAGGAAGCACCAACGGGGAACCCAGAGAAGAGCTTCCTGAGCTGAAGGTTTGCACTTCTGCATTCTAACAATCCCAAGCACAGATAATAGGATATTTCCTACAAACACACTGATAAAACCCATCTGAGCAGTAACAGTAACAGAAATCTTATCGCACAAAGATGACTTTATAAAAGTGAAATACACAGATGACTTTATAATAAGATTTTTTAAAGTCTATGATATTTAACTTTATAAATGCAACTTTCTGAAAATCTCCTGTTTTCTACCATAGTGCCCCTCGGACAATCAGTCTTACTTGGATAACTTCAGTTACTCACACATGGTAGGAAAACTGGGATGGCAGGGTCTTGGTGAGAACACCCACCCTAACTACCTTGCTCTGGATTCGGGAGAGCAGTGACTAGCACTCCTGTATCCAGAGACCAGGAGGGGGCTATCACCAAAGCAATTGTCTCATGATAGCCGAGGAAGTGACAGCCATGTGGACATGGAGAAAAACTGAAATGTGCGTGAAAAACAACACTGTAAGGGCACTTCACAATGAGAAATGTGACATAACAAGACTAGGTCTTCCTACTTAAGAAAGAGATGTACATATAATACGTTTAAAGATTATTGTCCGGTATCCTACTGCTTTATCATTCATTCATTCATTCATTTCCCATATTTACTTTTCATTTTGGTATCTGAGGGGCTAAGCATCAATTATCTGAAATTTCTCTGAGCTCACTACTGCTGACAATACCTCCTTGCAATCCCCAGAGCCCAGCGCGCGACTGAGACATTGTAGACACTCTGTGTCTGTGTTTCTGATGCCGAATGGATAAACCAAGGAGTGAATGAATGAGGGAAGAAGGACCAATGAAGCCCTTTACTCATTCAACAGGTGTTTACTCAAGAATCAGCTATGTCCCATGGCAGAGGAGTCAGCAGACAAACATGATAATGACAGACTGTGACGAGGGCCATGGAGGAAACAAATCTGAGAGTACCATACAGAGTAACTAAAGGGAGAACATGTTCTAGATAAGGAGATTCTGGGATGCCTTCTGAGGAGGAAGCCTTTGAGCTGAGACCTGAAGTGTGAAAAGACATTATTCTGCCTTGAGGGCGTAGGGAAGTGTTAGCAGTCAAGCAAAAGGAACAGTAGGTGCAAAGGCTCTGGGGCCAGAAAGGGCTTGAATTATTTACAAAACAGAAAAGAGACCAGTGTAATGCCACATTTTAAATGCTGAGTGGTGGAGTGTGCATAGAAATGTCATACCCAAGAAACCACTTTCAGAAAATTTTCCTAAGCTCCGCAGAAGTCTACAAACAAATGAAGTGGAGGTTTAAGACAATCAGTTGAGTAATTCAGGCAATTCATCCCACCATTACTGGACTCATATTTTAGACTTTCTTATTTCATGCAATTAAGTCTAAACATAACATAAACACACACATGATATTTGCTTCACTTTAAAGGATATTAATATAGATATTTGTATCCCATTTTATATCATTTTTAAGTTCCTTTTGGTTTCATAGAATAATGATGACTGTTAAGCTTTCCAGTCTCATGTGGTTAGATTTTTTTTTTCCTTGTTGAAATACACAAATGTGAAGTTCATCCCAGTCCATACGGTCCACACGGCTTTGGTATGGTATGCCCTTGGGCACTCAGGTATATTAACTGCCCAAATCCTAAAATCCTGGTGTTTTCATACCATATTTACATCGTCATTCTTCCAGCTATGGCATTTTAAGAAATATCTTGGAAGCACTTTGCACTTGGGAGACAAAGACTTATAATCCTCATAACAATTTCTCACAATTTGTCAAATCTGACTTGTACTGTGGGTGGATTCTTACAAGTTCACAGAGTAAGAAGAATTGCATAGCAGTTAGAAAGCAATTTCACAATTTCCTTGGAGTCTCTGGTAGTATTTTAGTCAAGCCGAGCTATTTCTCTTTTACTCCTAGGCTTCATGTGCTGAAGAACGCTGCCCCCAAACTGACCACAGACCACCTGCACAGCCTTTCCTACAACCTGCTAACCCTACTGTATTTGCACCCTCGTCAGAGCGACCGTAAGACGTTCTCTTCAAAGTCAAAGAGATGTTAAATAACAGGCCCAAAGCTATGTTAAATTTTAAAAAAGCAAATGGCAGAAAAATTAAAATAGAGTAATGGCCCTGTTTTTCTAAGAAATCAAATAAAGAGTATATATAAAAACTCAAATAATTCAACCTGTCACTATGAATAAGGAGTAAGTCTGAGTCACCACTCAGTAAAGATAAATTACATTGCTACCAGGGCTCACCTCTGGGTGGGGCTGGAGGAGTAGGCTATCAAGGAGACAGACTTTGATATATACATGGGACAAATGGAGAAACAATTACATCCGTGTGTGTGAATGTGTGTGTACACACACACATTTTTTTTGACTGGTGATATTATGGGTGATTTTTACTTCACATTTTGTTCCTCAGTATTTTCAAAAGATTTTTTTTTTTTTAAATATAGATCAGGAGGTGCCTGGGTGGATCAGTTGGTTAAGTGTCTGCCTTTGGCTCAAGTCATGATCCCGGGGTCCTAGGATCGAGCCCCACATTGGGCTCCTCCCTCTCCCTCTGCCTCCTTCCCTCTACTCTTCCTCTCTGTCTCTCTCTCAAAAAAAAAAAAAAGTATATATTTTTTAATAAATAAAAATAAAGAGGCCAGTATATTAAGTTTCTGACCACGTAACTTCATTTAGTTGTCAACCAACTCTCTCAAACACTTATGGACTTTTATCTATATCACAGTCTGCACAGGTGAAGTATGCTCTTGGGCACTCCGGTCTAGCAACTACTAAAATCCCAAAATACTAATATTTCCATAAAATACTTAAGTTGTAGGTCTTCCAACCACAACACCTAGATATTCTCTATTTTTCCATCTATTATTACTCAGAACCATGCCTTTCCTAATGATCTGATAAGGGTAATCAACTAAGATATTTGATGAGATCAATAAAGCAAATTAGTCCTCCTAATCGGAAAGCGTAATGTCCCAGAAATGTCAGGATGTTATTTGCTTCTCCATGCACCCCATACATTTAGCAAGAAACATGGCACAGCATGACCTTGTTGCCAGGGAACCTGCAGGTTAGCTCACAGTAGCAGCCCCAGTGCCCAGATAGTCCTGGAACATGTTAGATAATAAATATTTGTGGAATGAATGAATGAATGACTGTCAACATGCGAACAGGCCCATAAGAAGGCAGCAGGAAGTAGTAGAAATAGCAGGAGCTTTGGAATCAGACCAGGCAATGCTAGAATCCCAGCCCTGCCACATACTAGCTGTATGACCTTAAGCAAAAGGATTCACTTCTCTGAACTTCAGTTTTCTTAAGATGTTAATGGGGATAATAATACCTCCCCACCTCATTCAGGTTTTTGAGACAATTGATTGAGATAATATACATGTACCTAAACGTTAGGGTTTGTTGAATGGTAGTGCCTTCTTTTTATGGATACTTAAACTTTTGTCTAAAAATGGAACCATGTGAAGTCCTCTCTTTTCATCACAGTGTGTTTGTGAAAAATAAAAATTTATTTTTATATGCTATTTTGTCCACCTAGAATGCCACTTACCCTATTTATTCCTGTCAAACCAAGACTCAACCTCAAGGTCAAGTTGAATAACCATCTTTGCCTCAAAGCTTTTATCACCTACTCCTATCTCCAGCCAAAACCAAATTATTCTCCCTCAATAAACATATTATCCCACCTCTCTTAAAGCATGACATACATAGTTTAGAGTTACGTCCACTGGGGACATCTCCCCTCCTAGGCTGCCAGCTCCCTGAAGGACAAGGGTAATTTCTGTTCATGACTGCATCCCTTGAAAGCATTGTTCATAGTACTTTCCAGGCAACAGGTGCTTCGGGAATTTTTTTAAACTAAATTAAGAAACTTGATTATATTTTCCCATGGGAAAAATGAAATAATAGCCTATTACATGCCTATTCAAGAAATTGATTTGAAATAAATTACAGATAGAATTAACAGGATAGAAGCTCAGGTTCAGTAACTATAAAAATAACTATGTAAATGGTAAAATTGGGCTTCAGGGTCTATAAAATGTATATAAATGGAAGTTATGCACAGTACATTGATCACAAAAATCTCAATAAGCACAAAAACGTATCTATAACCTAAAAAAACACACCACTGCATTGGAAGTTTCTCCTGACTCCTATCATCAGCTATAACAAACACGAAGCTTTCTTTAAAGTAGGATGCACTGGACAAGCTACTTTCTTTCGATTGATGCCTTTTCTTCCTCACCTTGTAAGTGACCCTGTAGGAAGCAAATCTGTTCAAAACCATTCCACCGGGCGCCTGGGTGGCTCAGTGGGTTAAGCCTCTGCCTTCGGCTCAGGTCATGTCAGGGTCCTGGGATCGAGCCCCGCATCAGGCTCTCTGCTCAGCAGGGAGTCTGCTTCTCCCTCTCTCTCTGCCTGCCTCTCTGCCTGCTTGTGATCTCTGTCTGTCAAATAAATAAATAAAACTTTTAAAAAAAAATTCCACTGCCTCTCTCTTACCTTCTTACCCTTCCTTCCTCAGCACAGAAAACTCACAGTCACCACTCTGATATGCCTCTTGCTAGAACCTTTAGTCATTTTTGCCCCCGTATATGGTGCCACTTCTCCACCACGTGTGCTTCTATTCTCAACTACCTTCATGCCTGTTCCAGAGCTGACAGCAGATGCTAGGTCTTCCTGAGTAAGCACTCGGTGCCAGGCATCGCACCAACACCTCCAAAGATCCCACACCAGTCCCAACCTTGAAGTGTGGCAATCGGGACCATGAAGAGTGGGGGCTCTCATCACATCAGTGCAGGGGTGGTCCAAGGAGGCTTTTCAGAAGAGACAGTTATCAAATGGAGGTTTTAAAGGACAAGTCAGACAAAGAAGAAAGAAAATCAACTGCGTGTACAAAGGGCACCAATCTATGAAAAAGCCAGGCATGCTCAGTGCACTGCAAGTCCTTTCATAACAGATCAGCCAGCTGTGGAGTGACACTCCCAAGGGACTGGGTAGCTGAGACTATTAGAGCAAGCAGAGTCAGCTGAGGTTACCTGGGCTTCCTCTCTGACAGGCACAATGATATCCACTTATTTGAAGCTGTTATGCAATAGTCTTAAGCTGTGACTTAAGAGGTATCAAAACCTTCTAGAAAGAAATTTTCTCTTTTTTAAAGATTTTATTTATTTGAGAAAGAGAACATGAAAGAGCAAGAGAGGGAGCATGATCAGGGTGGGAAGAGAAGGAGAGGGAGAAGCAGACTCCCCGCTGAGCAGGAACCCCCAATTCAGGGCTCGATCCCAGGACTCCTGGATCATGACCCGAGCCTTAACCGACTGAGCCACCCAGGTGCCTCCAAAGAAGTTTTCCCTTAATGTAGCACATCATATTCCTATGGTGGCTGTTCCAATCTGTCCTCTTGCTACTGTCCTCATCCTCCTCCCCTGACTTTGCCAAAAGCAGAGACCCAAGCCAACATCCTATCCTCCAGGGACAGCAAGGGGCATTGGTTCAGACCAGGGTTCTCAAACTTTCCTGTGTATACACACCACCTGGGAATCTTGTTAAAATGCAGGTCGGGGGGCGCCAGGGTGGCTCAGTGGGTTAAAGCCTCTGCCTTCAGCTCAGGTCATGATCTCAGGGTCCTGGGATCGAGCCCCACATCCGGCTCTCTGCTCAGCAGGGAGCCTGCTTCCTCCTCTCTCTCTCTCTCTCTGCCTCTCTGCCTGCTTGTGATCTCTGTTAAATAAATAAATAAAAATCTTTAAAAAATAAAAAAAATAAATAAAGTGCAGGTCGGTTAGTGTTTTTCAGAATGGGGCCCAATATTCTGCATTTCTAACGGGCTTCCAATGCTGCTATTCCTAGGACAAGACTCTGGGAGAGCAGATTCTCCAAGTCACACTAACCGGATTGACATTCTTCCTCCTCCCTTAGATCCCACTTGAATAATCTGCTCGAAGCTCCAGTTTTCTCACTGTAAAGTGGCTGCTGAGAAAATTAGATGAGAATGTGTAAGAGGCATCTGGCACCTGTTCGGCCTTCAAGAAATGATGGCTCTTATGGGCAGTAGTGAATGCCTTTGGGAACCGCCCAAATGTCCACTTTCATATTCTTTTTTTTTTAAGATTTTATTTATTTATTTGACAGAGATCACAAGTAGGCAGAGAGGCAGGCAGAGAGAGAGAGGAAGGGAAGCAGGCTCCCTGCTGAGCAGAGAGCCCGATGCGGGGCTCGATCCCAGGACCCTGAGATCATGACCTGGGCCGAAGGTAGAGGCTTAATCCACTGAGCCACCCGGGCGCCCCCCACTTTCATATTCTTAAAAATAAACTGTCCCTGTGACTTTGTCACTACCTTCACTTCATAGTTCAAATTGAAATTGGAAATATTTTTCTCCATGCCTTTGGCTGCCTCGTCTACACCCCGAACCTACCACATTCTTGACCATCCACCATTGATCTGGGAACAGGGAAATCCTACGGTCTCTTAAAAACTGTCATTCTCCTTTACTTCTTTTTTTAAAAAATTTTTTATTTATTTGATAGAGCGCATCTGTGTGCTCATGGGAAGGGGCAGAGGGAGAGGAAGCAGGAGAGAAGCAGATTCCCCGCTGAGTGGGGAGACGAACAGGGGGCTTGATCTCATTACCTTGAAATCATGACCTGAGCTGAAATCAAGAGCCGGTATGCTTAACCAACTGAACAACCCAAGTGCTCTTCTTCACTTCTTGATATCGGTGGCCCATCAGTGGAGTGACACAGAAAGAGGCAAGACAAAAGCAGGGCCCGGCCATTTAAACACAGTTGTACCACAGCCCCTTATGTTTTATAGACCCCTCTATTGGGAGTCTGGCCAATGTTCCCACAATGTCCTCCTCTCAGGAATTTCATGAAGAGTGATGTCCCCCAGAGCTAACTTGATTCCCAAGCAAATGGGAGGGTTGAGCCTCCGCTCTATACCAGGATGCGCACTGTTTTCAGGAGATTTCTGACTTCCTGTGTGACTCTGGATCCTACCTAACTCCCATCCGCCAGGTGAGGAAGCTAGGCCGAGAACGTAACCACTCCCAGAGAAAGCGTGGACCTGGCCAACCCTGTTGCGCACCGCAGACAGAAGAGTTATTGCTGGTTGGCTCTTCCTTCTGCTGGAGGAATTCTCTGCAGGGTCCGGGGGAGGGAGCTCTCCTCGTTCCCAGATTCAGATGTGAAGCCAAGGTTTAACATCAAGAGCCACCAACAATCTCTATTCTCTGCACCAGAGTGACTAATTAAGATCGAGATTCAAGAGCTCCATGCCCCCTCATCCAAACACCATCATCACATCAGCCCATCTCTTAGCAGGTTCTAGCTCCAGTGCTAAGGACACAAAGTAGAGGCAGGAGTGAAGGTTTAAGAGGAACCATGGGAGGGAATGAGACACAGAAAGAACAAAGGTCAATGAACTTGTTTCATGACCAGGGGCAGTCACTACCCTTTAGCCAATTCACCTCTCCCATTCCTAATGCCCAGTCAGCCTTCCGCCAGTTTGGTTTTTCCTAACCTGGTAAACAACGACAATCGCTAAGACAACTTGGCACGTAAATACCACTATTTACTAAGGAAATCTCTCCAAAGAATCTGCTCGCTGTTAGGTGTTTCAGGAAACACGCTACTCTCAAACCAAACAATTTCCCGATTCACCTGGAGACAATGCATTTGCTCACTAAAGACACTGCCCTCACCTGAACTCTGCCTGCTGACCACTCTTGTAGGGGATCTCCTGGTTCCGTGCCACTCCGCTTCAGCGTCATACAAGACACCCCACGAAAGTTGGCGTGAGGTCCCACTTGTCTGGGGGTTGGATCAATATGATGACTGATGAGGCCTGTGAGTAACCAGACTGAGATCTTGGTTAGGATCAAGAATAGGGAAAGATGCAAGTTAGTCTCAGGGCAAACTCAGGGCAGCAGCTTCAAAGCTGGGTGGCACAATGAAGGCTGCTCCCTCTCTGTCAGCCTCCGGAAGAAAGAGTCACCCGCCCACCCCAGCTGAGTTCTGCCCAGGGTGGGATGCTTGAGGCAGCAGTCCCCCTCCATCCCCACAACAGAGGGAGGGGCAGTAGGGAGGGAGTCACGGACACAAAAATGAGGCAATGCCCTCACTGCCGTTCAATGTTTTCCTGCTTTGTTAGCAAGGGAGCTCAACTTCTGTAAAGTGAGAGTCCGTGAATGAATCAAATATTCGACAAGTAAATCAGAATGCACAAAAATGTGCCAAATGGGCTTACAGGAAATAGAACAAATCAAATTTTGTAGTTAATTTTCCAAAATTCATGAGTACAAATACTTTGATGTTTTATTTTTTCGTCAATATTTTGTACTAAATATTATTAATGTGCACCAAACATTCTTATTCAGGAAGACTCTTTAGAGAGAGAAGCAAGAAAATAAGACTACAAATCGCCCTATCAAAATTTGTGAGTGAATATTATACTCTCTTTTTCAGCACATTCAAAGTCTTCTACACAGGAGACCATGAAATGATTCGTTTCCATGAAATTTGTTCACTAAATATCATCTTTCAGCTTTTGAAGTTTTACTGTTACTAATCTTCTCTGGATTTACAATGTTGTGTAATCTGATGCCCAATAAATTATTCTTTCCTCAGTTTTACAGTGATATGCATTCTTCCGCATTATGAATGCCTAGTATATAAAGAGAAACACATTGTATACACTTGCCACATCCTGTGAGAACATTACAGAGAGAAGGCTGAGTTCTCCATTTGATTAAAGCCTGGTCCATTTGATTAATGTCTGGAACAAAGACCCTGCAGATGACTTTGACTAGGTTTTCAAAAGCTCAATTCAAAACTATATAGTATATCTAATTTGTCAAGTGGAATTCTCCAGAGAAACAGGTCAACAGATCCAACAGCTCCTAAGGCCCACTGCTTTACCCTGGAGGGCTGAAGGCAAGAACTCACAAACTTGAAAAACCGTGAGGGTAGGAAGACTTGATTCTCACTATTCACAGCACTTATGTTCTACAAAGTCACTGCAAACAATGAATTAAATACCGAAGCACTGGGCTTAGGAGGAACACAGGGTTAGGTTCCTGTAAGCCTCTGTTTACAACATTTTTGTCATCTGATCAATATATAATCTTGTTTTATGTGTGTTTCTGTTTAAACACATCTTGCTTACTATGTTGATTCACTAACTGTGAACTCATGGCCGCCAGCACTGTCCCTCAGGCCCGAATGAAGCTTCTCCAACACATGTATTTTCTTCATAAGGCACATCACAGCCTTCTTGCACTTAAGAACATTAGACACCACTTCGGCACTATGCTAGAGGGCTATGCTAACTGGGGAAATCACCAGTGAAAAGAGCAAAAATGTGAAAAATGCGGCAGTAAGTAGATGGCGAGAAAAGCAGCCTTGCTTGCAGTGTGAGAGCTGGAACAAGAAGGCACAGCATTGCCGTGTTCAGCTGCAGCTGAGTTCAGACACGGTGGGTGACTCAAATTTCTCACCGCTCCGCCTGTGTCCACAAATGACCACAAGAGCCCTGTATTGATTTTGGGGTTGCAAATAAATCTCAGAGAACAGGCAAAGTCTCAAATATGGAAAGCGCAAACAATGTGTCTCCCACCTCGGGGACAAGGCTGCTAGGGGGGCAGGCTACCCAAAGGCAGGAGGTCCGGCCGAGCCACCCCCCCCCCCAACATGCTAGGTGCTGTCCCCTTATTCCCGAGCAGCTGGGTCAAAGCAGAGTTTGAGCTGAGCTCTCCAAAGGCCTCAGGAGCAGGGCGGTTCTCATCCCGGTTTCACGGGCTGCAGGTACTCTTACCTGTTCCCTAGAAAAGAAGGAAAAATAAAGAGACTACTGCATATCTATACATCTTAATCAAGGACAATTTAAATTCTCTCAGAAGAGCTTGCTGTTTAAACTTCAGCCCATTTTCCCCGCAGCATATTTAATCTTGAGAGAAGTGCCTCTTTATCAAGCATTTTGCCTTTTCTAATTAAATTCTGGAAGAACACTCAGAAAGGGTTACTCTCCTTACGTGTCCCTGGCACAAACAAACAAGGGGTGACCTCAGGTGGTAGAGAGCCCAGAGAAGGGAGGCACCTCTGCGGAGAGCCACTTAACTAAATCAAATCATGAGATTTTCAAGAGGCCTATCATTCTGGAGAGAGAAGACAGTGATATTTTATGGGTAACATTTTTTTTTTTAAAGAGTTTATTTATTTATTTGACAGACAGAGATCACAAGTTGGCAGAGAGGCAGGCAGAGAGAGGAAGGGAAGCAGGCTCCCTGCTGAGCAGAGAGCCCCACGCGGGGCTCGATCCCAGGGTCCTGGAATCACGACCTGAGCCGAAGGCAGAGGCTTTAACCTACTGAGCCACGCAAGCGCCCCAGGTAACAATTTTAAAAGTTCAAAGGTAGTTTACAATTTAAAAAAAAGAAAAAAGCCTGTAAGATCAGGACAATTAAAAATCAACTTAAAAACTGGAAGAACTGTAAATATTATATGAAAGACATTGGTGGATTAAGTTACTTTGGTGAAACCAAAAAGATCCCTCAGCTCTGAGCTTTCTGGCAGCAAATGGGAAAAAGCAAGATTCTGATGCACTCTTTTCATCAATAGAGAAAAGCTAACCTAACAGATCATCAAATCTGGAAAGAATACATTTTGTGGGTATTAAAGTCCAGCATATATTTATTGTGCCAACTCCACCATTACCGATGATGTCTCGGTTTCTGGGCCAACTGATGTGCTCCCGGCGTGGCTGCAGCCAGCCCACAAGAGGACCGTGAGCTACGTGCTAGCCAGATGTCCACTGCCAGAACGACAGGCTGGAGGCCCCCCTTACACCATGTCTTATAAGAACACTATCAGCTGGTCACTAACAATATAAAAAGAGGAAAAAGTTGACAAAAATCCATAAAACCTGAAGATCTAATAACCTGCATAAACAGGTTAGTGGGATGCGCAGAAGAGGGATGCACTTCAAAGTCCAAGAATGTCCCTGGTAACAAACTACAGGAAGAACAGTTAAAGATCTGATGAGATTTCCCATTACATATTTGCCCTTGGGGCCCGTTTTGGACAAAACGGCTTATCCTTCTCCTGGGTAGGGTTGTTTCATCTGTTGAAAAGAGCTGATGTAGCACTCTATCTTACTATCAAGAATAATACGATTGTGCCCTGCAAAAATGATTTTAAGAGCCTTGATTTCTTTCAGAATAAATGTAGATTTGATCATCACAAACTGGGACGTGGCCTTCTTGTTGGATATATGCAATTGCTACTACTTCCTGGCCCTCATCTCCATTCCCCTGAAGTGTCCTCCCACCTTCCCCTCTTCTACTACTCTTCTACTACCCTGAACAGGACTCCATTCCCCAGAGTTCTAGAATAATCAAACCCCCCGGTTAGCTGGGGATAGTCACACCTGGTTCATACCTGATGTAATTAATAAGCACTCACTTTCACTCTCAAAACTGTCCCCAGTATAAGTGAATGATAGAACAAGTGTTGGTAAAAATGTGGAGATTTTGTAACCCTCATACACCGTTGAGCGATAAAACTTTGTGCAGCTGCTTTGCAAAATGTGTCTGGCAATTCCTCAAAATGTTAAAAAATAGAAGCAATTCACTCAGCAGTTCACCAAGCAATTCCTTTTCTGGGTTTATACCCAACAGAAATTAAAATACATGAATATATAACCTTCTGCATGGATGTTTGTATCATCATTTTTCATAATAGCCAAAAAGTGGAAACAACATCACGTGTCCATCAACTCATAAACGGATAAATAAAATGGTATGTCCATACAATGGAATATAATTCAGCCACAAAAAGGAATGAGGTATTGACATACACAACATGCTTGAACCTTGAAAACATTATGTTAAGTGAAAAAAGCCAGTTACAAAAGACCATATACTATATGAGTCCATTTATATGAAATGTCCAGGATAGGCAAATTTATAGAGACAGGAAGATCTGTGTTTTTCTGGGGCTGGGAGGTGGTAGGGAGAAGGAACATGGTAGTGATGGCTAATGCATCTAAAATTGATTATGGTGATTGTTGCACAACTCTGGAAATATACAAAGTACCAGTGAACTGTAGACATTAAGGGAGTGAATTGTATGGTAGGTAAATTAAATCTCAATAAAAGTGCTATAAAAGGTAATAATAAATAAGTCAAATAATAACAACAGCCCCCATCAGGAAATTAGTTATACAATAACTCTACACAGCACCAAAAACCAGGTAATCAGAGGGGACTTGGGAACCATTAGCAGTGACCTGGTAAAACCTGCTCAACTTTAACAAATCATGTGAATAAGCTAATTATAATATTTTCATATCATCATATCATATAATCATCATCATCAATAAAATAAACATTATTTAACGGGGTGGGGGAAGGGAGCAGGATGAGTTCCCACAATTTAGTCTTTCCAAAGAAAAGAATTAAATTTGTTCTCTGCGAAAAGCTACAAAATTTACAACAGCATTTTAGACACTGTATCAAACATAAAGCTGTTAGTAGTAAAGAGTAAAAACCTTTCTTCACTTAAATATGATCCAAGAAACAAAGGTTTTATTTATTTAAACATGTTCCAAGATATATGTTCCACTGAGACATTAGAATATATTAATTTACCCATGGCAAAATCATGAAAAAAACTTCACATTGCTCTTTACTCACTGAAGACAAAACAGTTCCTGTCCCCTGGACCAAGAGTATTCCGTCCTGGACTCTCACTGAATATTTGCCCCCCTGTTCTACTTGCCACTGACCATGCCAAAATGCTCCTTCAGGGCCTCGGCATGAGCCACTAATCATTTTGCATGATTTTCTCCATTTTGCTTCTATTTTGGTGAAAACTTGTAACATTGTCTACAAAGCACATGTGTTACAGTCAACTCAATCAATTTCTATGAAGTGACAACAATGGCCATTTCAATTAGTCTCCAGGAGAGCCTTTAAAAATTACTAATACATCAGGGGCACCTGGGTGGCTCAGTGGGTTAAGCCTCTGCCTTCGGCTCAGTTCATGGTCTTAAGGTCCCAGGATCGAGCCCTGCATCAGGCTCTCTGCTCAGCAAGGGGCCTCCTCCCTCCCCCCCCCACCTCTCTGCCTACTTGTGATTGCTCTCTCTTTGTCAAATAAATAAATGAAATCTTTAAAAAAAATAAAAATTACTAGTATATTTTAAAAAATAGTGAAATCTCCTGTGGAGGATATTCTATCTCATGTCAATAAAATGAAAAAAAAAAAAATGGAGGAGTACTAATCCTCATGAAATCAGGTGAGAGTGCCTGAGTGGATAGGGAGGGCTACTCCTAAACATAGAGCGTCCCTAAATCTTGTTCACAAAACAGATTTTGGGAAAGAAATAAAGCATCCCCTTCAAGTCCATCTGACATCCTCTCACGGACTGGTCCTGCCCGTAGTATGTGACAAGTGCAGGAAGGACAACAGCAGAAAACTGAGGGAGCACAACTATTTCCTTATATAGAAGAAGAAGCACAAGGTGCCAAATTAAATATAATCAAAGAAATTTATTTTGTGCACCAATACTGGATACAGACACAAAATGTACACACCTGATAATAAGGTACAACTATAAAGTATGGAAATCAATTTTTGCACAAGGGGTGTGCAATCAGCCCTGTTACTTTTTACTCTTACCAATCATGTCTTTTCAAAACGAACACCAGCATGATGCCTCCAGCATAGATTAGTTATTCAATATTTCATTAGGGGTACAAAGTGATAGGGACACCTGTTTCCCTCTCTGTTCTATTTTTGAAAAATAATACTATTTATGCTTAATAACCACATGGGGAGATTGTGGACAAGCAAATCAATGACCACTTTAATACTAAAGAACATGTTCAAAAAACATATGGAGGCTCCTCTGTCCCCTTTTGTCTCTGTGAGCCCTTTGTTCCATCTGTCCTCCTATTGCTCTTCATTTTCTGCCTTTTTTCGCCCTTTTTTTCTCAATGGATGTTTTCACCAGCTCCACCCCCCATTCCCACATGCAGGGTCTCTTCATCCTAACCAGCCACAATATAGAGATGAAGTATATTGTTACTATTTATAAAGTGAGTAAAGATATACATTTCCTGCTACTATTTTTAATACATAAGTATTATTGAAAATGTTTTCCGTCAGCCTTCCCATTGAGATCAGGAACACGACAAGGATGCCCACTCTCACCACTCTTGTTCAACATAGTATTAGAAGTCCTAGCAACAGCAATCAGACAACAAAGAGAAATAAAAGGTATCCAAATTGGCAAGGAAGAAGTCAAACTCTCTCTCTTCGCAGATGACATGATCCTTTATATGGAAAACCCAAAAGACTCCACCCCCAAACTACTAGAACTCATACAGCAATTCAGTAACGTGGCAGGATATAAAGTCAATGTACAGAAATCAGTGGCTTTCTTATACACTAACAAGGGAAATTAGAGAATCGATTCCATTTACTATAGCACCAAGAACCATAAGATACCTGGGAATAAACCTAACCAAAGAGGTAAAGGATCTGTACTCGAGGAACTACAGAACACTCATGAAAGAAATCGAAGAAGACGTAAAAAGATGGAAGACCATTCCATGTTCTTGGATCAGAAGAATAAACATTGTTAAAATGTCT